>JAAGVU020000595.1:0-10986 GCA_011763525.2 Mormyrus iriodes | reverse complement strand
AAGTTGTAAATCTCCTGCTCCATAAGACATGGAAAATCAGACAGAAGCTCAAGTCCAAGTTGAGGGTGTAACCGAAGCAGAATTGCAAGAACTCGAAGTCAGATCTCAGGTTTCAGCATCAAACTCCAGTCATGCGCCATCTCATGCATCGAGCTACAGTTCAAGAAAGAGCGCCATTTTAGCCACAGCGAAAGCGAAAGCACAAGCAGCTCGAACCAGAGCCACATATTCTCAAAAGGAAATAGAAATTAAACTACAAAAGGCAAAATTATAAGCGGAATTATAAGCATTGCAATCCAAGAAAGAAATGGAAGCCGCGATAGCAGAAGTAGCAGCTCTCCAAGCAGAACT
The DNA here is from genome assembly GCA_011763525.2 of Mormyrus iriodes. Classification (NCBI taxonomy): domain Eukaryota; kingdom Metazoa; phylum Chordata; class Actinopteri; order Osteoglossiformes; family Mormyridae; genus Mormyrus; species Mormyrus iriodes. The sequence continues at coordinate 10,635 of JAAGVU020000595.1, read as the reverse complement.
GGATGATGACCAGAGCTTTGGAGAACTAGGATCAGAGGTGAATCAAAGATATTTTACTGCACGTGATATTGTAAGACAACCAGTAAACCTAGAGACTGACACAGTCATGCCAAAGCCACCCAGCTATTCTTCGCCACAGACACAGCTGCACAGGCAAACAGTGCCCCCTGCAAAGACATATCTTGAACCACCCCAAGCCGACAGTAAAGCATGGCAGAGAGCAAGAGACAACGCACAGCACAGTCCCCGTTCACCTGCCAGGCTACCCCATCATCACATACCCGACCGAGGCAACCACGACTCTGCCACCACAGATCTGGCCAGGTTCATCGCAAAAAGTCAGCTGGTCTCCACTGGGCTGACGAAGTTTGATGATAGAGCGGAAAACTACTGGGCGTGGAAAGCGTCATTCTGCAATGCCGTAGACAGCATTGGCCTGACTGTCGCAGAAGAGACAGATCTTCTGATCAAATGGCTTAGCAAAGAATCATCAGAACAAGCACGCCGGCTGAAAACAGCCTACATAAGAGATCCTGAGGATGGAATCAGAGCAATCTGGCAACGGCTTGAAGAGTGCTACGGCACACTTGAAGCCATCGAAAAGGCACTATTCGCAAGATTAGAGAACTTTCCAAAAATAACCAACAGAGAACCAGCAAAGCTGCGGGAGTTAGCAGATCTCCTCCAAGAACTGTATGCTGCAAAGCAAGATGGATTTCTGCCGGGACTGGCATATCTATACACTGCTAGGGGAGTGGCTCCTACAGTGGAAAAGCTGCCATACAACCTGCAAGAGAAGTGGATGTTTCATGGCTCACAAGTTAAACAAGAGCGGCACATTTCATTCCCGCCATTCAGTGGGTTTGTGAACTTCATTCTCCACCAAGCTAAAGCCAGAAATGATCCTAGCTTTACCATCTCTCAATCCATGACTCCAATTGCAAAGAAAGACATACCCAAGAACCCCCCAAGCAATACCAGCCAGCCTGTGTTAGTCCACAAAACTCAAGTCACTGACTCCAGCAACAATGGTGAGCTGAACGCTGACACCTCAAGTCCAAGCAAACACTGCCTAATTCACAAAAAGCCTCACGCATTAGCAAAATGCAAGAGCTTCAGAGACAAACTGCTACCGGACCACAAACAGTACCTTAGAGACAACTTCATTTGTTTTCGATGTTGTGCATCGACAGACCACATTGCCAAAAACTGCAGCACAGCCATAACATGTGCAGAGTGTAAAAGCGACAAGCACTTAGAGGCAATCCATCCTGGTCCATCCCCGTGGAAAGCCAAGCCATCGCCACCTGCCACAGACAATGGCAGGAAGGGTGAACACAGTCAGTCATCTCAAGAAGCAGTGTCATCCAGCTGCACAGAAGTGTGCGGCGAAGGGGTGAGTACAAGAGCTTGTTCGAAAATCTGTCTAGTCAAGATCTATCCCCAAGGCCATCCGGAATCTGCAATGAAGGTATATGCCATTATCGATGAACAAAGCAATAAGTCTCTCGCACGAGCAGACTTTTTTGAGATCTTCAACGACAAGAGCCCCTCATTACCATACACTTTGAAGACCTGTGCAGGCAGGGTGCAGACCTCAGGAAGGAGAGCATGTGGCTACATGATCGAGTCACTGGATAAGAAGACGCACATCCTTCTTCCTGTGCTCATTGAATGCAACGAGCTTCCAAATAACGGGGCAGAAATTCCAACTCCCAACGCAGCTTTCCATCAACCCCATTTAAAAAGCATACCTAGTGAAATCCCACCCTTCGATCCCAAAGCAGAAATACTACTGTTGCTGGGCAGAGACATTTTAAGAATACACAAAATCCACAAGCAGATAAATGGACCTAGCAATTCCCCATTTGCACAGAAATTGGATCTGGGCTGGGTGGTGATTGGAGACGTGTGCCTTGGCACAGCACACAGGCCCCCGTCAGTCAGTGCCTTTAAGACTTGCATATTAGAAAATAGTCGCCCTAGCTACCTCACACCCTGCTGTAGCCACCTACATGTGAAAGATCCTTCACAAAGCCACTCCAGTCTGCATTTTCCTTTACCTCAGCACCCTGCCACACAGACAGTGCCTCCTCTCTGCAGGGATGACTCAAACCTTTCAGTATGCACCTGCACGGACAAAGATCAGCAGACCGCTCCATCCACTGAGGACCTTAAGTTCATTGAGATCATGGACAATGAAGTTTGTAAAGATGACACACAAAGCTGGGTTGCACCCCTTCCCTTCCGATCTCCTAGGAGACGACTGCCAAACAGAGACTATGCACTTAAGAGACTAAAATCAGTATGCCACACACTGGAAAAGAAACCGGAAACGAAGGAACATTACATACAATTTATGCAAAAAATGATAGACAAGAAACATGCTGAATGTGCCCCAGCCCTTCAAGAAGGAAAGGAATGCTGGTATTTGCCATCCTTCGGCATCTACCATCCCAAAAAGCCAGATCAAATCTGCATAGTATTTGATTCAAGTGCACAATATGAAGGAATCTCGCTCAACAATGTCCTCCTCAAAGGACCAGACCTGAACAACAACTTGTTGGGCGTTCTGATAAGATTCAGAAAAGAGAAGATTGCAGTGACTGCAGACCTCCAGCACATGTACTACTGCTTTATTGTCAAAGAAGAGCACAGAGACTACCTAAGGTTTCTGTGGCTCCGTGACAATGCTTGGAACTCTGAGATTGTGGACTACAGAATGCGTGTCCACGTGTTTGGGAACACACAGTCTCCTGCTGTGGCACTGTACTGTCTCAGAAGAGCAGCAATAGAAGGAGAAGCGGAATTCGGTTCGGATGTGAGAGCATTCATTGAAAGATACTTCTATGTCGATGATGCATTGAAGTCCTTTGCCACAGAGTCTGAGGCCATCAGTGTCATCAAGCGAGCCCAAGAAATACTGTCCCGCTTCCATCTCAGACTACACAAGATCACGACAAACAGCGCAGCCGTTATGAAAGAGTTCCTTCCTGAAGACAGAGCAACTAGCATCAAAGATTTTGATTTCTCCACAGGCGATGCTCCCATACAGCGCAGCTTAGGCATAAATTGGAACATATGCACAGACACGTTCACCTTCCAAGTCCAAATTGATGACAAACCTTATACACACAGAGGCATACATTAGGATTGCTTTACTCATTAAAAAATGATAAATTGTTACTGTTACTGTTTTTTTTTTACATTTCATGTCTGTTTGTAACAGACATTGTCTGTTGACCCTGCTGCCAGAAAATTTCAGTTTTTTGTGCTATGTTTACAGTGTTAGTTAAAAGTTCACTGGAAATTTTGAGTAAAGAAAGTGTATTTAAGTTAAAACTAAATTCATTTACATTTTATTAACACTTAAAATAAGTTTAGAAAAATTATACATATGAATGCAAGATACTTAATGTTTTTTAATTCAAATGACCGAATGCATTTGGTAGTTTTATTTACTGTAGTTACTTTAACAATAAATACATCAGTTACTTGTACTTAAGATTTGTTTAAATTACGTTTATTAACTTAAATCATTTATGTCAATTGGTTTCCTCAGTTTGACTAACAAATCATATTTTTATTTTTGAAATAAAGACAAAAGCGTATCTGAATCGTATCACCCTATAATATGCCTTCTGGTTCACCACGCCCGCTCGCCACAGTACTGTGCCCCTCTGAAATACCCGTTGCCTTCTTGCAGAATTAATACTTCCACCTAGAGCCCTGCGCGGGACTATTTTTTTAATCCCGCTCCCGCTGAATTTCTGACCATTACCGCCCGCTCCCGCAATAATTGTGTCCAACCCCGCCCGCACCCGCAGACCTATTAATTGATATACTGTACGATGAAATACGTTAACATGCATCGAATGTTTTACTCCAGCAGAACAAGAACCGAATAAATAAAAACAAAATTCAACAAAAACCTCTTAGCATTGAATCGCTAATACACATGTAAACTGAGGCCAAAAACTATTAATGCACCCACAGACTCTAAATGCCTCTCCGATGGCGCACTGGACGCAGGTACACTCAGAATGAACCGCACAAGCTTCGACAGCGCAGGAAAGCGATTTTAAAGCTTTTCCGGATGTTTGATTTTCCACTCTTTTCTGCAGTTTTATTCTCTCCAGCCTTAATTTCATTACCAAGATCAGTTGCACTCTTCATCCCGCTAACAATCTTGGGACTCGCTGTCTATTTTCAGCCGCCGACTCCCGCCCGAGAAACCTTAGAACCGCCCGCTCCCGCGAGATTTGCGTTGGGTCCCGCGGGATCCCAGTCCTAATACAGGGCTCTACTTCCAACTCCCCTCCCCTCGGCCACCCAGTGTTGCCAATTTAGCGACTTTGTCGCTATATGTAGCGAGTTTTTAGACCCCTTCAGGGACTCGTTTTCAAAAAATCGACCAGCGACAAGTCTAGCGACTTTTTCTGATGTTATTGGAGACTTTTGGAGACTCTGACGTGAAGCACGTATCGTTCTTACTCTTATCACCAAGCAGCGGCTACTGCCGCGGGCTCCTCTCGCGTCCCAAAGCACTCACAGGCGGCAAGTCCTCGCGCAGCGGCCCCGCCCAGCTGCAGTCAGAGCAGACGTTCACCCTTCCGCGTCCAGACTGCAAATAAACCGCGCATGCGCGAATCCGCCGCTGGCTGAACCTGCCCGGGCTGTTAGGGCAGGATGTAAATGTTAAATTTTCTTTGTCTAAAATAAACGACTGCACTAAAATAAATCACGATGTATTAAAAATGGTTAAAAATGTTCACTGTTCAATTGTTTACTGTGACTTGTACAAAAGGTAAAAGAATGTCTCTTTGGGGTCACTTTTGCCGGTCCCAAGCCCGGATAAAGGAGGAGGGTTGGAATTGTGATATAAAATATAACAAGAATCGACAGAAGAAAGTTTATTTGTAGTTCTAAACGCATTTAGGTTGTTTTTTAACCACTTTTCGTCTCTCACACAACATTATTCCTCTCTCTTACAGCGTCCATTACAATTACAGGCACATTATGCAAATAAGGCGATTGCGTCATTCACCGACTTCTAGCGACTTTTGGTACAGTCAATAGCTACTTTCCTTGCTGAGAAGTTGGAAACAGTGCGGCCAACTCCTCCAGCTCCCCCCCGGAGGGATATGGATGTACGGATGCTATACTGTCATGCAGCGGCACCCCTACTTCCTACGCTTTGTAAGCTATTGAAATATGCATATACTTGTTAGAGAAACTCACCTTTTCCAAAAGGACCCTCGAACGCCGCAGATTTACAGATGACTGTGAAGGTAAAAAGTTAAAAATATTTAAAAATACACAAATTTTAATATTTTTATAGTTACATATGTTTTTCACTCCGTACTTCATAAATATTTAATATTGCAGCAACCCTTATTTCAGGATTACTATACAGCATAAAAACTACCAAGATTTAAACGAAGGTAGTTACGCCTTATCTTATACATCGCTTGGTATTAAAACTTACATCTAGTATACCAAACGTTAAATTCTTTGCATTACAGTCGGAGTCCGGGGAAATGAATTTTGCCGGGTAATGTTTTATTTCTTTACATGGAAAAACGTACGTACGGTTCTTATTTAATAGATTAGAATAGCTAGTTTAAGTTTTTGTGCCAGTAGTGATATTGAAATCTTTCCACACACCCAAATGAGTTCCCCAGGAATGGCACGGTCGGAGAACAACTGAAACTCCCAATTACACAAAAACATGCATCTAAAACATCGTTAAAGCTGGGAGGTTCACAGAACAAATAAATGAACGAGTTACACTGGTTGCTACATTTTATACGCCTTTAAAATATACACAAACATATTGGATAAACTCACCTTCTCCAAAGGACCTTCGAACGCTACAGTTCCTATCGATTATTATGAAAGTGAAATTAGGAGTTAAAAGTATTTAAATACACTGAGACAAATAAGGTGGCCACCCCATAGTGCATGAATATCTTATACTGCAGCGACTCTAATTTCAGGGTAACCGTATGCACCTTTAACTACTTTCACTTTTTTGATAATCGATAAAAGAACAATGATGTTGTTCTTTCGTAAATTATGGTCTAAAAGCAAGGAGGCGGCCGCACATTATATCCACTCTAGGGAAATCTACTCGTACACTGTAAAAAATATTTCCTCCTTTCAGTTATAAATTAAGTAACATTAAAATAGCACTTTTAAGTTTGTCCAACGTTTCAATGACTAATTGTAGTATTCACATCTAAATAAGAAGGAAATGCTGTATTTTTGGGCCAACAAAATAAAATTAGCCCAACGAAAATCAACTAAAATAACCAACAGCAATTAAAGGGTATAATGTTAATTACACAGTTAAGTCTACACCATGTAATTGTGTCAAAATGATTAAAACAAAATACATTGGATACACATCTTACGAATATATATAGGCCTCTTGTATGTAACGTGTGATCGAGACCCACCACCCCACCCCCGGATCCTGGACCGAACTATTTTTCAAACCCTGGCTACTGCCCTGCCTGGACTGGAAAAAGCGTCAGGCTCATGCTCACAGACACTTTCATCATGCCTGGTATCACTTTGCATCAGATGCTGAATCGGTCCCTTCATATTAATTGGCATTGGCCATATTATTTGATAAATCTGGGTTTGGTTTACTCTTAAAAAAAAAGAGACAAAAATGACAATTACTGTTTTTTTTACACATTTTCTAGCGCCCCTGCTGCCAGAAAATGTTAATTTTTAAGCTTTTTTTGTGCAATGTAGGGTGGTGCAATTCAGGTAGCACTTACCTCTGTATTTCACTTTGATAAAGGCAAACAGCGACACACAGGCGTACTAGAACAATTTCATTATATCAAAGAGAAAACGGCTTGTGCGGTTCGTTCTGAGTGTACCTGCGTCCAGTGCGCCATCGGAGGGGGATTTAGTGTCTGTGGCGCATTAATAGTTTTTGGCCTCAGTTTACATGTGTATTTGCAATTCAAAGATGAGAGGTTTTTGTTGAAATTTTTATTTATTCAGTTCTTGGTCTGCTGAAATAAAACATTCTATGCATATAAACGTATTTCATCGTACAGTATATCAATTAATGAGTCTGCGGGTGTGGGCGGGGTTGCACACAAATATTGCGGGAGCGGGCGGGAGTGAGAGACGTAGCGGGAGCGGGCGGTAATGGTCAGAAATTCAGCGGGAGCGGGATTGAATAAATAGTCCCGCGCAGGGCTCTACTTTGACGGCAGCCCATTCCTAAAGGGGAAGTATAAAAACAGGTACATTATAATAAAATAAATCATTATATTGAAAAAACAAAAGCAAATAGGAACTTACCAGGCATCAGGCAGAGGGAGCACGCCGGGGGAACGCAGAATATGAATTGCAACTTTCAAACACTGAAGCAGCTATGGAAACAAATTCCACTTTTCTAGATGCGGGCTTGCAGAGACAGCAACAAACAAGCACAACCCAAGCCCCCTGGCACGTGCAAACACGGACTTTCATTACCTTTTCCTTTTTTATAAGGCACGGACCACTACTCATGTGTCAGTTATCCAATTAAGAACACCAGTGACCAGGAAAGGTAAGCATGTGATCGTGATCATCACACATGTGTCACCCTACACTGAGAGATGCTGTGTTCTGATTTGCATACACGGTCACTGTTCGCCTTCATAAAGGCACAAAAAAGAGCGCACCTACAACGCGGTTCGGAACTAGAGAATTCCCAAAAAAGAGCATAGCATTGTAGTAGATAAACTGGAATGCAATAATGAGGGGGCACAGTTAGGGGTACTGCCGAATAACCTAGTTTACCTGGAAGCAAGCCACACTGAACTGCTGATCAGTGCTTCCACACACTATAATTTTGTTAAAGAGTTTGTTCTCCTTAACCCTCCGGATACATCTCTTGACAGGGACTCTCGAGCAGGCAATAAACTGTGTCTACTGGACATTCTCCCTACACATTTGGATGCTCTTTGAAAGAAAGGCAGGTCGGTAAGCCTTGCAGGAAACAAGGATGTCCACCAGAAAACCCTTGTCTACCATAATGGCCATATCTGCTGTGAGGAGTTTGGTAATGTCAGATAGCTTGAGAACCTCCCGGTCGGACATACAACCTGCATACAACACAAGCACAAAGGTGATGGGACCATGGGGTGTAATGGCAATCATGGCCTTGAATGTGGTGTGTGATTTATATCTTGAAAACGAGAGAGGAGGGATTTTGACCAAAAATTTCAATACAGTCAAGCAACACTTGTGTGTCATAAAATTCTTTGCTATAATTTGAATATAAATGTAGCCACGGTTATCTTATATGTCACTATTGAGCAAAACATTTCCACAGATAGATCCTTGGTTATTTATATCTGGAATAACTTTGTTTGTGTTGACTATATTTGGGGAGGGGGGTGTTGTGTCATGACCTGCACCTATGTGCTTCACAGGCATTGGTGGAAGACTCCACACCTTAAAAAATTAGGTTTAATTTGATTAATTTGGGTTTTATTTAACACACACGACACAGTAAATATTGGTAAGTATTAAATTTCCTTATATTTAACATGCGATTGTTAAGGCTTACAATTTAGTGACTTGTACTCACTAGTGCTACAGTTCAACTTACTCAAAAATTCTTGTGCCAAAACTTACGAGGACTTTTAAAGTAAATTCTACCCAGAATTTTTTCAGTGCATCCTTAAAATAACAATGAAATACTGTGGCATTGACTTTAGGTCAGATTCTTTTTGGTGGGGCGCAACTTCTGGCTCAGCAGAGTAAGCCTCTGGGCCTGTGATCAGAAAGTTGCTGGTTCATGCTCAGCCTCAGCAGAATAGTCACATATCTAATGGCTCTTGAGCAAAGTTCTTAAGTCGTACCTGGTGAGTTTGTGATTGTTAGATGCAGACTATTTTATTCACCATGGGGATTCACTACTGTCCTTATAGTCGGAGTATACATTCACACCATCTGTCATGTGCTCCAAACCAGTTCTGAAGCAGGTGAAAATCTGGCCAGCAGGAGCCATCTTTGCTTTTCAGGACTGTTTTGAGCACACTGACTGGGACATGTTCAGTGAGGCTGCAACCCACGGCGACTGCACCAACTTGGAGGAGTACACAACATCACTGACCAGCTATAGCAGCAAGTGACTTGATGATGTTACTGCCTCGAAAATCATCACCACATGCCCCAAGTGTAAGCCGTGGACTACTGCAGCGGTGTGTGTGCTGCCAAGGAACTGAGACTCCGCTTTTAGAGCAAGCAAGAATCCACAGCCACTTCCACGACAGTGGTTACACATGGCGCATTTTGCAGGCATCCAGGCTAACACCAACTACAGGGCAACACCACTTGCCTGTGACAGTGATGCCTCCCTTCCAGATGTGCTAAACAACTTCTATGCACAGTTGGTGCGAACGACATAGTGACAACAAAGACCACCCCTCCTAAAGTGCTGTATCTGACCACAGAAAAACTCAAAACTCAAAAACGCAAAGTCAACCCACGGAAGGCTGCTGGACCGGATGATATTCCTGGCAGAGTACTCAGAGGATGAGCAGACCAACTGGCAGATGTTTTCACTGACATCTGTAACATTTCCCTGAGCAATGCCGTCGTTCCAATGTGCTTCAAGATCACCACCGTCTTCCCCGTGCCAAAGAAGTCTTCAGTGCCCTACCTCAATAACTATCATCCTGTTGCACTTACATTCATCATCATAAAGTGCTTTGAGAGACTCATCATGAGGCAGATCAAGGGCCTGCTACCTTGTCAATGGACCCCTTTCAGTTTGCATTTCGCCAAAACTGCTCAACAGACGATGCCATGGCCACCACCCTCATCTAGCCCTCACCCACCTAGACAAGAAGGACACATACATTCCAGTGCTGTTCATAGACTTCAGTTCAACATTCAGCACAATAATTTCTCAGCACTTGGTTGTAAAACTGAGCTTGCTGGGCCTGAATACATCTCTAAAACTGGATCCTGGACTTCCTGCCTGAGTGGCCTCAGTCAATCCGGATCAGGAGCAGTATCTCCAGCACCATCACACTGAGCTCTGGGCCTCCACAGGGCTGCATGCTCAGTCCACTCTTGCCCACTCTGCTGACTGACGACTGTGCAGGAATGTACAGCTTGAATCACATCATCAAGTTTGCTGATGACACAACTGTGGTGGGTTTCATGAGTAAGAATGACAAGTTAGCATACCGAGAGGAGGTGCAGCGTCTAATGGACTGGTGCAAAGCCAACAACCTGTCCCTCAATTCAATTCAATTCAATTCAATTTATTTTTACATAGCGCCTTTCACAACAGAGTCACCCCAAAGCACTTTACATGATGGTTGAGAGAATACTAAGACAAAGAATTTAACTAAAGAAAGAAGATAGGCCAGATGACAATGGAGGAGAGGAACCAAAAACTCCCAAGTAAGGAGAAAAAAAACCTCTAGGCGTCCAAGGTCAACTGGCTGCCCAACACCCCTGGGCATGCTAACATTATTGCACAGACATGAGTGGGCTTGCTTGCTAAAAGCAAGGTGCAAGCTGTGACTATGGTCATGCCAAAGTCCAACAATGAGTTTGTTCTCCACGCTGGCCTGTGTATGGTGGCAGACTGGAGGCTGCACC
>JAAGVU020000594.1:0-10986 GCA_011763525.2 Mormyrus iriodes | reverse complement strand
TGCAGTAATCCAGGCGTGTAGTAACAAGACTGTTAACAAGAATAGCAGTGGTACGTGGGGTAAGGGAGGGACGTAAATGATTAATATTACATAGCTGAAAATATGAAGACCGGGTGAAATGTACTTTCTCCTCATGTGCAATATCATCATCTTCCCCTGTTTCAAAATAACAAACTGTGGATTAGTCTGTGCTGTCCTGGCTCCTCCCCTCTCCTACATGGTGCAGTCAGGTCACTTACAGCACTTAGAGTACTTTCCTTTGCAAATACCCGTATTAATTAATCAATTATATGCATACTTCAAGAGTATGCTTGATCATCCAGCAGATGGGAAGAACATAGAGGACCAACTGTGCAACTCCAGCAGTGGAGACTCAGTGGATTACGCCCTGGACATTCCCTAGGAGGAGGTTGAACAATCCAGCCCTGTTAACTATATGCCACAGAGTACTGAAAATGGCTGGGTGATACCTACCTCATTAACATATGCCAATATCGACAGTGAAACATTGTGATGGACAATAACATCAGGGTGGGGGGGGGGGGTTGGGTCGTCCTGGAAATGTAATTAAACAAAAAAATTATATAGTTTGCTTTAAAATTTTAAATGACTATACATAAGCTCATTAATGAACTCATTAATTACTTAATTTTAATTAATTCATGGACTGCACCATGGACCTGTTTCCTGATGCTCCCCTTCCTCAGAGTGAGGTGTACTCCCTTACTGTGGACTAATTCATTGATGAAGCATTAGCTAATGATCCATAGACGGTTGTTTACCGTTTACTGGGCCCCAAGCAACGCTACTTTGAAATTTTGGTACCCCCTTCTGTTAATCCCCGTAGCACTGGAACAGGTTCGAATAGCACAGGTTTTCACAAAACTGGACCATTGTAGCTCATATAATTTAATTTGTATTAGTGAGGGTAATAAATGGAAAACTGTGGTTATCACCACTAGCAACTGTTATGCTGCATTGCAGGGGTGGGCAATACATTTTCCCAGGGGGCCACATGAGAAACTGGGACTGTTGTGGAGGGCCAGAACACTAACGAAACTAAGCACACAGCATTACCTTTGAGAAACTGGGACTGTTGTGGAGGGCCAGAACACTAACGAAACTAAGCACACAGCATTACCTTTGATTTCAGGAAATAAACACTAAGAAGCCCATGTCTTATTAAAAACTCTGCATTCTGTATCAGTCTTTTTTAACAGGAGCTGAAATTCTCGAGGGCTAACAGCTAACTCACATTTCTCCTAAATCTCTGCTCACCAATACAAAAACAGTATAAAAACAATAAAGGTGCATTCCTTGCTCAAATGCATGCATACATGCACAATTGTACGTAAATTGAATTAAATAAGCAATCGTCTTCAAAAAAAAGTAATGCAGTTGTATTGCGTGCATAATGTGCACTTATTGTGTCCGTGTCTGATTCCTAATTTCCCGTTGACCTCATACAGGCCGGACAAGGACAGCCAAAGGGCCAGATGTGGCCCACAGGCCATACAATGACCAGGTCTGCTGTATGGCATGGGTTGGGCAATCTTATCCAGAACGGGCTGCTGGGTATGTGGGTTTTTGCTGCAACTCCCTAATTAGATTACTAATTAGAGGACTGATTGGCTGAAGAGTTCTCACACCTGGGTTTGAACAGCTGACCTATAGGTTATCCCAAAAACCCACAAACACACTGGCCCTTTGCAGATAACCTTGCCCACCCCTGCTGCATGGTATAACCTATGCGTCTTTCGTTTTTCAATCATTTACGAATGGGATTTTCCATGACAAGATTGACAAGTTCATTATGGTACACACAGATGATATATTGTGTCACGATGACAATCTTAGAGAGCCCAGAGGCAAGCCTTCTGCATCTAGCAGGAAGCTTACCATGGCCCCAGGACATGGGGTGTGGATAGCTGGGAATCATACAGAGTTCGACAGCAAAAATGCCCACAGTTGCCTCCACCTGGTGTCGGACTGCCCTGTAATTTGTAATTTGAATCCTTGTTGGGACATTGTTGACACTCTTCACTTTCACCAGCACTGTATTCTGTTTGCCTTTGCTTTTCTTTGATTCTTTTATTCTGGTTTCCCTAAGCTCAGGAGGGAGTCAGAGCAAGAAACCCGCCCAACTCAGCTATGTAGGAGAAGAAGGACCCCCACTCAAAGATGACATAACCTGGTGCTGCTCGGGAAGGAAGGCCCCAAGGACACAGGTGATGAAGATGAGCACCCTTGGACTATTAACCCTTTCACTGACCTGTTTCAAAAGGATGCCCAGGGGCCATCATTCGAGTGAATCCTTAAAAGGAGGATAATCAGCTCAAATGCTGCTGGGAACAGGTGCTAGTGATTGATGGAGAACTCTGAGGATGAGAAAGGTGTCATGACCAGTGTTTCATAGTTCCCAATAGTCTGCTGTACTACATAGCCACCCAGACCCAGAGGGGGGAACACATCAAGCTCCTGAAGGTACCCTGTGCCAGGATTAACATGGTGATGCATCTGATACACCCACCCTCTCAAGGGACACGTTGGGCCCTGGAACACCCTAGAGAAGATCTGGATCCTTTGAATCCTCCAATTCCTCCAAGAATGGAAGATAAGGTGTTGAACATCTGCCAGCGGTGTGCCACATGCCAGAAGATGTCACCACAGCCACCACCCCTGGTCCCTCTGGTCTCACCTCTTATCATTGAGGTGCCTTTTAAACAGGGAGCCATGGACCTTGGGGGGTGCTGCCGAGATCAGCCCTTGGGCTATGAGTACATCCTGGTACTGATAGACTGCACCACCTATTATCCTGAGGCCGTTCCCCTAAGGAAGGAACCCTCAAAGACTATTACTGAGGAGTTTTTCCTTATGCCCACACAGGTTGGAATCTCCCAAAGACCTGCTCATGGACCAGGATACCTTCTTTGTCGCCCACATGATGGCTGACTTGTGCCCGCTGCTCCGAGTAAAACACTTATGGACCTGGATCTATTATTGTCAGACAGGTGACTTCGTAGAAAGGTTTAATTACACCCTCAAAGGAATGCTCCAGAGGGCAGAAAATGAGAATAGGCTCAACCGAGACCTCATGATCCAATATGTGATGAATTCTTGCAGTGGCACCGAGTAACATGCAGAATTCTTGCCAAAACCAGGATACAAACGGGGGGCCCCTGTCAGAGACAATGTTAGTAGGTAACTCATAGTGCTTGAATACATGATCGATCAACAACTGACCCGTCTCCTTGGCAGAGGGGAGCTTAGGATTGGGAATGAAATGGACGGCCTTGGAGAATCGGTCCCGTGAACTCCCGTGTTACCCTCAGACAGCGGTAGTCCTGTCACAAAATCCAAGGCAATATGTGACCAGGGCCGCCGAGGAACAGGTAGGGGTTGCAATAGACCAGCCGGAGGCTGGGACAGGGTTTTGTTACGCGCACAGACGGGGCAAGCAGCGACATAGCTTCGGACATTCCGACGCATCGTTAGCCACCAAAAACACTGCTGCAGGAGGGCCATAGTTCCCCAGATTCCTGGGTGACATGCCAGGAGGGAAGAATGTCCCCACTGGAGCGTTCAAATACGTAGGAACTTAGGGACAAAAAGCCTATTTGGAGGCCCCCCGACAGGAGGATGAAGAAAACGCTGGACTGCCAGGACAGCTTCCTCAATACCCCAGGATACAGTCCCCAAAAAGCGACTGGGGGGCAAAATCAGACTCGGGTCGTCCTTAAGGCCCTCCACCTCAAACTGTCGAGATAGGGCATCAGGTTTGTTGTTCTTTACCCCTGGTCTAAAAGAAAACAAAAAGTTAAAGCGGGCAAAAAACAGGGACCACCTTGCTTGGGCATTTAGGCGTTTAGCGGTCTGGAGGTATTCGAGGTTCTTATAGTTGGTCAAAACCAGGAATGGCTCTGTTGTCCCCTCCAGCCAGTGCCTCCACTCCTCCAAGGCCAACTTAACAGCCAGCAGTTCGCGATTTCCTATGTCATAGTTTCTCTCGGCCGATGTCAGTTTGCGAGAAAAGAAAGCACAGGGATCCTTTCATCCTTAGCAGAGCGTTGGGAAAGAATGGCCCCAACCCCTGTACGCGAGGCATTCACCTCCACGATGAACTGTCTTGACGGGTCAGGCAACTGCAAAAAAGGGGCAGAGATGAACCTACTTCACAGGTCAGTAAAAGCATCTTGGGCCTCAGGGTTCCACTGAAAAAGAACCTTGGAAGATGTGAGAGCTGTGAGTGGAGCAGCAACCGATCTGTAACCCTGGATAAAACGGCGATAGAAATGAGCAAATCCCAAAAAAACGCTGCAGATCCTTTTGTGTGCGGGGCTGTGGCCACTGGCTGACAGCCCTCACCTTAGCTTGGTCCATTTGGACTGTGCCTTCTGCAAGAACAAAACCTATAAATGAGGTGATTGGTGGAACTCGCACTTCTCTGCCTTCACAAACAAGCTATTTACCAAGAGCCTCTGGAGGACTTTGTGGACGTGCTGCACATGGTCCCTCTCGTTCTGGGAAAAAATCAGAATATCATCAAGGTACACAAACACTAAACGATTCAGCATATCCCGAAGGACCTCGTTGACCAGGTTTTGGAAGACAGCAGGAGCATTAGAAAGCCCAAAAGGCATGACCAGATACTCGTAATGACCTGTGGACATGTTTGAAGCAGTCTTCCACTCATCACCTTCTCTGATCCCGATTAGGTGGTAGGCATTCCTCAGGTCTAGTTTAGTGAAGATCCATGCACCCTGTAGCTGGTCCAGGACTGACGCTAACAATGGCAGGGGGTATGGGTTCTTGACCATGATCTCATTCAAGCCTCTGTAATCAATACAGGGGCAGAGCGAACCATCCTTTTTCTCCACAAAAAAAAACCTGGCTCCTGCAGGTGATGAGGAAGGTCGTGTTATTCCCGTGGTTAATGACTGCCCTATGTACTCTTCCATAGCAGTCCTTTTGGGTGCAGAAAGGGAATATAGGCATCTTCTAGGTGGACTAGTTCCTGGGAGCAAGTCTATGGCACAATCGAAAGGGCGGTGAGGCGGGAGGGCCGATGCCCGGGACTTACTGAACACCCCCTGTAGGTCCTGGTATTCAATGGGTATTTGGGAGAGGTCCGGGGTCTCTTCAGGGGAAGAAGAGGCCACAGGTGACAGGGCAGAGCGTAAACGATGAGAATAGCATGACGGGGCCCAGGCAGTGACAAAGCCCCTTCCCCAATCGATCTGAGGGTTATGTCTGAGGAGCTAAAGGTGACCCAATACCAAAGGAGCCTGTGGGGAATCAATTACGAATAGCGTAATACTTTCAACATGATTTCCAGAGAGACAGAGACCCACCGGGATGGTAGCGTGGGTAACCATTGCCATTCTTCTACCTGTGAGGGATTGGGCCACCAGGGGCACCTGGACTGGTGTGGTGGGTAACTCCCACCTGCTGGACCAGGGTGGCATCAATAAAACTGTCCTCAGCCCCAGAGTCGATTAGGGCTGCCAACGACTGCTGTTGGTCCCCCCATGACACAACGGCAGGCAGTAGTGTTCTCCATGGCGAAGAGGGCAGAACCGAAGCCACGCCCACCAATACCCCCTTCGTTACTGGTGGGCACACCCTTTTATTGGACACGACGCCACAAAATGTCCCATCTTCCCATAGTACAGACATGCCCGGGAGGAAAAACGTTGCTGTCGTTCAGCAGGTGACAACCGAGCCCTGTCGATCTGCATCAGCTCCGGCACGGACTCCACGGGGTTAACTAAGGGTTCGTCCTGAGGAAAACGGTCTCTTTCCCGCTGTTCTCTCTCGCGCTGGGAGAGCCGGTTGTCAACGCGGAGAGCCAGATCAATTAAATCGTCCAAAGCCTCTTCGGAGATTGCGAGTAGCCAGCTCGTCTTTAATGTTCTTATCCGATAGCCCCTGATAAAAAGCGTCGAACTGAACCGTCCGTCCCCAACCGCAGGACATCGCCAGTGTTCTGAAGCGTATAGCATACTCTGAAACAGAACAGCTACCCTGACGAAGCTGTAATAATTCGCGCGCCGCCTCTCTGCCCGACTTGGAGCGGTCAAAGACGCGCCTCATCTCCTCCGCGAAGCTGGAGAAGCGCGCACAAAAAGGAGCTCCGGTGTCCCAGGCCGCGGTTCCCCATTCCCTTGCCGATCCGGTAAGCAGGGTAATGACATAAGCAACCTGGGAGTGCTCGGTAGGGAAAGCGGAGGGTTGCAGTTCAAAAATAATCAAACATCGTGACAAAAAGGACTGGCATGAACCCGGGTCCCCATTATACTGACTGGGAGGAGACAGCTGAGGGTCGCTCATCGGCCGATCCTCCGGAGCGGCGGAAGCACTGGCACAGAGCTGATGAACTTGGGAGGCTATATTCGTCAAGCCCATCTGGAACGACTCCAGGGACTCCCTGATCGATGACAGTTCTGCTTGATGCTGCCCCAGGAGAACCCTGTGTTTGCCCAGGGCTTCCCAAACTCGCTGGAGTTCATCCTGATCCGCTGGGTCCATCTCGATGGCGAGATCTTCTCTTGCGAGTGCGAGAAGACGGACACTGACGTGGATCTGCTTAAGGTATACTCGTTTATTAGGACCTAGCAACACGACGTCAGCAGATCTCAAAGCACATACAGATGTTCCGGATCTTGCGGTTGCTGGCTTCCCAAACTGCGGATGGCGAAGGTAGCCAGGGGGCCGGGCAAAAAGTCGTAGTCGGTGTTCCAAGCAGGGGTCGGGCGATCGGCATTGGTTACTGGAGGGCAGAGGCGTAGAGCGAGGTCAGGGTTCCAGGCAGGGGTCGGGCAATCGGCATCGGTACTGAGGGGAATAGGCAGAAACTCGAAATCCAGGAAAAGTAGCAGAAGTCAGAGTACCGATAGCCAAACACAGGACATAACGCTCGAACTCAGGGTACACCATGAAGATCTCGCACGGACCCGAAACCCGAGTTGCCAGATATAGCGCACTGAAACCAGGGGAAATTAAGAACAGCTGGAAGAGGAGTGACCGAGACCGGGGCAACCGGTAACACTAGAAAAACTGGAGGACTGGGTGCGAAGCCTCGGGGAAACCCTATCGGTCGGAATCCCCAGGGGGCGTGGCTGAGATGGCGATAGAGATCCTCCAGCGCGATCTATGACAGTCAACCAACCAGGACAGAGACAGGAAGAGCAAAACTGTATGAAGTCCAACTATGTTGCATTTCCTGTTTGAATAGTTCAATACTGGTTGTTTGTATCGGTTAAATGTGAGGTATTATGAGTTCACACAGTACTGTTACATTGTATTACTTTTATTGTTAATTGCTATTCATGTTCTGGCATTTTACCAAGCCAGAGAACTAAATATCAGTTGTAAAATAACAGGGTAAGCAACAATTTTGTCGTATACAAACAGAAAATGGGTATGCATCCATGGGCATACATCTGCTACCTCATAGTTCATATTTATTTGCACACCTTCAAAATCTCAACTGCTTTCACTTGAGAAGGACAATTTACACCAACCAACCATGACAGTAAAACCACGTGCCTAATATTGTGTTTGTCCCTTTCGTGAGGCTAAGACAGCTCTGAGCCATCGAGGCATGGACTCCACAAAACATCCGAAGGTGTCCTGTGGTATCTGGCACCAAGAAGTTATCAGCATCTTCTATAAGACCTGTATGTTGCCAGGTGGAGCCTTTCTGCATAAGACTTCTTTGTCCAGGACAACTTACAGATGCCTGATAGGATTGAGGTCTTGGAAATTTGGAGGCTAAGTCAATACCTCAAACTCTTTTTCATGTTCCTGAACAGTTTTTGCAGTGTGGCAGTGTGCATAATTCTGGTGAAAGAGACCCCTGCCACTGGGCAATACCGTTGCCATGAAGAGCTATACTTAGTCTGCAACAATGTGGTGGTATGTGTCAGAGTCACATCCACATGGATGCCAGGACCCAAGGTTTCCCAGCAGAACATTGCCAGGAGCATCACACTGCTTCTGCCAGCTAGCCTTCTTCCCATAGTGCATCCTGGTGCCATCTCTTCCCCAGGTAAACATTGCACACGCACCCGGCTGTCCTCATGATGTAACAGAAAATATGACTCATCATACCATGGTCCAGTTCTGACACTCATGTGCCCATTGTAGGCACTTTTGGTGGTGGACAGAGGTCAGCATTGACACTCTGACCAGTCTGTGGCTACGCAGCCTCATATGCAGCAAGCTGTGATAAAATGCATGTTCTGATACCTTTCTATAATAGCCAGCATTAAATTTTGAGCAATTTCTGCTACAGTAGCTCTCCCGCAGGATCGGACCAGGTGGGCTAGCTTTCACTCACTAAACAGACAAATTAGACTTCGGCACCCATGACCCAGTCACTGGATCACTGGTTGGCCTTCCTTGGACCACTTTTGATAGGTACTGACCACTGCATACTGAGAACACCCCACATGACCTGCCGTTTTGAAGATGCTCAGACCCAGTCATCTAGCCATCAAAGTTCAGCCCTAGCCAGAGTTGCTCAGATCTTTACGCTTGCCCCTTTTCCCAGCTTTCAATACATCAACTTCAAGAACTGACTGATCACTTGCATAATATATAATGGCACCTTGACAGGTGCCCTTGCAATGAGATAATCAGTATTATTCACTTCATCTGTCAGTGGTTTTAATGTTATGGCTGATCAGTGTAAGTAATCTTGTTCCCAGCCTGAGGTTATGATATGAATATTTATTTCATCCATCTTCAAACCAAGTACCCAGTACGTGGTCAAATTCTTAAACCAAGCAACATAAACCAGAACAATTCAGAATGTGCATGGAATATAGAGCAGTGGTTCTCAACCTTTTTGCACCGTGACCCAATTTTTACCATGTCAGCTCCAGTTGCGACCCTATATCAAGTGTAGGTTTATATTAACGCTATGGTCAAGCACACAGTGCACTCTGTAATTTACGCCAATCAATACGTATCGAACAAATCTGATTAGATATGCCAGTGAATTTTAAATTAAGCATCTGTGGTTTGGCTTCTTGGACTGATTGAGTGTCTATTAGTTTTGTGCTAAGCAGTTGCAGACCCAAGACCTGTTTATGTTTAGGTTAATTCTAGGATTGGGGCTGGGAAACCTGATCTTGTGGCTTGTTGGTTTTAAAATGCTTACATTTCCAACTCTGCCTTGCGACCCTTTAAGAACTTGCTGTGACCCAAATTTGGGTCATGACCTGTGGGTTGAGAGTCACTGATATAAGAGTGATCATGTCATTGCTGAGCCCTTGTGTCAGGGCTGGTGACCGTCCGTCCTTGTCCTATGTGTCTTGTCCCCTTCGCTGGTAATCCTGTTCTCTCTTCTGTTTTGTAGCCCTTAGTCCCTAGTATGTGTGCCTGTATAGCTTAATGGGCTAAGTGGTTGTCCACCACTCCTCACTAGACTTTGGTGGTTGTGGGTTTGAGGCTGGCTAGAGGTGTTGGTTGCCCCTCACCTGTTGGTTATTTATTATTGTTTTATCCTTAGAGTTTGATATTGTTTATCCCTGTTTCATTTGTATTGTTTATGATTCTCTGCCCCTGCCTTGGTTATGTTCTGTTTTTCTTGTTTCTTGATTTCTCGTAGTATAGCATTTCCCTGCGTTTCCCTAGTTTTAGGTCTTCTAAGTTCCTTGTTTCTATGTTCTTTAGTGTTAGTTACTTTACCTGTGTCTTGTTGCCCTGTGCTCTTGTTGATTGGTTCTTTTTGATGATTCACACCTGCCTTTTATCAGTCCTCATTTTCAGTGTATTTAAGTGCCTGCTTTTGTTCATTTACCCAGTTACTCGTTGTGTGATGTTACTCGTTGTGTGAAGGGTTCTGTGTGTTTGTTATGCTGTTCTACTGCCCAATTCCATTCCTCGTGTTTTGCTTAGTTGTGCTTTGTTTCATGGCTTTAGTTAAGTCATTATTTCTCCCTGTTTTTCTGACCCTTTCTGGTCCTTCTGTTTTGTAATTCTACCCAGTTTGTTCAGGTTCTTTAATAAACCCCTTTGTTTTGGAGCCGCCAGTGGATCGTCACCTTTTCCTTTGCCTGCACAATTCCCTGCATCTGCACTCTGACCCCAAGATTTGCTCTTACCTGTATGTTTGTGTGTGTTCCATAGGAGAGTAAGACAGGGTATGCAAAGATGATGATAAAGGCATTCTATTCTGCCGTAGGTTTACAAAGCATGAAATAAAAAAATGTGACGTGGTGTTATAATGCAGTTTCCAGCCTTCACAAACTGGTAAAATGGCCAGGGGGTACCAGTGGAGTCTTTCCATTTTTTCAAATGCGAAGAGGACATGTGAACGCGAATGGTCGCAAAAAATCGAAAATGTATAGTTTATTTTTGGAAAATAACCCAGCCTTTCGCAACCAGCATTCTGGTGTCTGGTGGAATCCTGGCCACAGAAACTCTAATTTTTTTATGCCAAAAATAAAGGTTATAAAAAATGCTTTACAGCAGGGGTCACCAACATGGTGCCCGCAGGCACCAAGATGCCCCCAAGGACCACATGAGTCGCCCGCGGACCTGTTCTAAAAGTAGCACAACTCACTAGTGAGCAGCGTCTAAAATTTAATTTTATCCCGTTGATATGATAAAATCATAAATGTGATCAGTGTCTTCACATAGATGAATATCATTAATCATTATAATAATATATAACTAAAGGTAAACTGAGCTAATTTATTTATGAAGAGTATATTAAACTGGTAACCCTTCGTAATGCTCAGTACCCGTGAAGTAGCTCTCAGTTTCAAAAAGGTTGGTGACCCCTGCTTTACAGAGACTGACACACATGGAAATGTCCATGAAAATCTTAATATTGTCATATTTTGGTCTTGCTATAATGAAGTGTCTCAAGGTTTATGTAAGGGTCATTGTGTACTTGTGAACTTTTCCCTCAGCAACTCAGCCCGTAATCTAGGTGTCATTTTAGATACAAACCTCTCATTCAAATCGCATGTG
>JAAGVU020000593.1:0-10986 GCA_011763525.2 Mormyrus iriodes | reverse complement strand
TCTCCCCAAACGAGCTTGATGGGCCGAATGGCCTCCTCTCGTTTGTACATTTCTTATGTTCTTATGTTCTTATATGTAATTTGAAGTTCTGTGTTGCTAAGTAAAGAGGTTTGGAAAAACTGAAAAAGAAGAGTTCAAAAAGGAAAAAGAGGCTGAATGGTGCACTCTGCCTAGGCAAATTTTATGTACACTTTATGTACATGATCTGTATTAGCTTCTTGCAACATAAGTTGTATTTATTTGTGTCCTTAATAGATGTGTTTGTATGGAGATTTGTATAGGGGAATATCCTATTGTTTAATACACATCTTACCATTTAGATGGAACTGGATTAGATGGAATGCAAAGCTTGCCCAAGCAGCAAATACTAAAGTGAGGCAGAAACTGTGAAGGCTCCTTAGACAAAAAAGGGGCCTGACATCAGCACCAAATAGTTCTTGTGATGAAACAAACTTTGACATGTTTGAGTCCAGAAATCGAGAAGAAAATGTAAAGTGTTAAAATGTATAGTTTACAGTTACTGTTCTTTATTTTGATGCAAATTCTCCAACATTACTCTTGTATTACTGTGACACTAGTACATTACTCGGGATATTTAAATATTTCCTATTTTTCTTTTTTGTACACCTGACATACTAAGAAATATGTGAAATCAGTAAATTAATAGGTCATATTCAAGAGATTTATTTGCCATTTGAACACGCACAGACAGTACGGGCACATGGGAAATTTTGTGCAAAAACTCGTAAAGACTCAGCAGTTAAGACCATAAATAGTAGAAGCCAGTACTGCTAATAAGGGCACAAGATAAGCAAAATTAACAAGACACTGAAGAATACAATAAAAATAAAAATAAATTAAAAATCAATAAAAAAGATAAAAATAAAGAATGAAAAGTTATACAATGAAACAACACAAAAGTACTGCACATCTGAAAATATTGCACCATAATGCTACAGTAGAACAGCTTTGAGTATTCTGTAAAGTAACACTGTAAACCAGAATTGAACATTTGAAGTTATTTATACCCTTCTGTTCTGTTATGTTATTGCCACCAGTCTGACTATGGCTGGATAGAAGCTGTTATTTACACTGTGTCACGCTGGCGGTCTCTTTCAGGCTGGATGCTACTGGAGCAGTAGAGGTCTTACCAGGGCTGGGCGCTTGTGGAGCAGCGGAGGCTTCTCCTGGGCCAGGTGTTTGTGGAACAGCAGCCTGTCCTGTCTCATGGTAAACGTTTAAAAGTATTGACAAGATACACCTTTAAAAACTTAATTGAATATCTAAAACACTTTGGGCCCTATTTAGTATCAGGTGCAATGTGACGCCAGATGCGACGCAAGTGTCCTTGCTAGCATGAGCCCGATGCAGATGTCATGTTCAGCTCCAGCGCCAACGTGGTTTAAATAGCGAATGTATTTGCAGCCATCTGAGCGCCTGTGGGTGAGTCGGTCTTCAAATGAGGTGGAGTCAGGTGCATTGCTGGCACATTCCTATTTTGAGGCAGTGGAAAGCAATTGTGCTTTTAACCAACAAAAATATTGTCCAAAGTCAATGGCACAGTTTTTCACTGTTATTTAAAGGGTGTGTTATCAAGATGCACATACATATAGGAGCAAGCACAGCGCATGTACATTGCTCGCACACAGGGACACACAGCACAAACACGCAAAAGATTGAAAAAAGAAAAAAATGTTAAAGATTATAATGTGTACATCAAAATATTTTAAGAAATTTATGTCAAAATGGTTAGTCTCAGGATCTTCAAACAGCGGAGCTGCATGCCATTTGTTGTTCATCCTCAGAAGGATGCAACATTCTTTGTGGCATGTTATATGTTGTGTGACTTTGCCATTCATGATGGATGTCTGTTGGACATAAATGCAAACACAGTAGAAGACTTTAGAAGGCGTGATGCTGAACGACATGTGCCGATGCAAACAAAGCAGTGTACGCCGGCAGGAGCACGGGCAATGAGGGATCAACTGGCAGAAGACCTGAATCATCTGTAGCCTGGTAAGGAATCTAAATTGTGAGATGTAGAAAAATAACAGCCCTATTTCCTTTCATTTGAACATTTAAAAACACCTGTAGATTGTGTTTTGTTGAACAAAGATTGCACTTTTATTCATATTTTGCGAACTGCAGACCCAAAATTATTATAAAAAACACAAACACAAGCATAATTAAGGCCCTGTTCCCAGACACTGTGCTTATTCAGCAGTGAGCTTCTGTTTTCCCAGTTTTCTGACATCATAAAACTGATTTCGGTACTGCGCGGATGATCTGGTGATGCTAGAAAACACGGACACACCCGCTGCTACCTCATTCCACCCCTGCTTCACCTCGAAAGGGTTAAGTAGAATAGCGATGCTCCTGTATATGATGTGCTCACGTATTTTCACCTTGTGCACGAGCACGTCCGTTTCCTCGAAGGAAGCCAATGTGGTTTGGCAGGTAACCACGCTGTTAAAATAGTAAAGTTAATGTGCCGCTGCCTTTTGAAGGTGAGGTGGCGTGCCTTTCCGATTGGTTTATTGTATGTTATGCCCAGCATACACCTCTGAATAATTAATAGAGTTAGGACAACCTTCTTGTACCTTGTGCTGGCGCAAAGTCTGGTTTTTCCACTGTCAAAATAGTGAAATGGATTTGGACACGCCCTTAAATGTTAGTTGTGTTTGCGTTTTACGCTTTGCCTCAGATCGTCAAAATGGAGCCTCAAAAAATAGGCTTTGTTCAACATTTAATAGTTAAAACAGGCTACACTTTCCATAGTAGGCTAGTCATACATATAGGCATATTTTGCCTGCAACAACGTTTGCAATAACAGGCTATAAATCTGCACAAGCAAAATTCATACGTTTGTGTTTTTTTTTTTCCACTTTTCAGTGCTGTTGTCACTTTTGATTTGCTCGCACTTACAGTGAATGTCAATGTATTCTGGCCCTCCAGAATTGAACTCAGGTGGCCCTGAAGTGCCAGACTTGTGCCCAGTGTATGATTGGACTTGTCACAATGGGCAAAAGGTAAGTGGTTCCCATTGTGATCGCTTACCATGAAAAGAATTGGCAAGTATCTGATTTCCCCTTACTTAGTTTTACATTAAGTAGTTATGTAGTTTTATATTCACCTTTCCTTAACTTAATACCCAAGCCTGAAAAAGACAAAATAATTTTAAGCAATCTGAAACCTATTTCTCTTCTAAATACGGATTGTAAGATTTTTACAATGGTCTATGTATAATAATATCCGCTTGGTTTTGGATTTTTATTGATTATAGATATTTAATTAAGGACAACAGTTTTATGTTATTCTTGGATTTCTATGAAGCATTTGATTCAGTTGGACATGCATTTATTTTTGACACACTGAAACACTGGATTTGGCAACAAGTTTTTAGATATTATTATGTTATATACAGACATTAATAGTTGTGTTTCCCTCCCAGAAGGCACATGGCCCAGATTTAATGTAGGTCGAGGTATAAGACAGGGATGTAGTATTTAACCTCTCATATGTATTGCAGTTACTGAGTCACTGGCTATTCTTGTAAAAAATTCTAACATTGAGGGATTAAGCATGAATGATCGACAGTTAATTATAGGTCAGTTAGCAGATGACACAATACTTTTCCTAAAGAACGATGTACAGATTCCTTTGGCATTACAAGCAATGGAGTTATTTTCTCAAGCTTCCGGTGTCACGTCCGTCCTTCCTGCCCTTCTTGTTTTTCCCCTATTGTGGCCCGAATGAGCCATGCCCGTTGCTTGTTTCGTCTTGCCTCTCGTTTCAGCCCTCCAGCTGCCCCTGGTTTGCTCCCTCGTCAGTCCTGTATAGGAGTTCCTCCCTATCCTGTGCTTCCCAGTCCTGTCATTGACGCCATCACGTTGTCCCCTGTGCATGCCTGCGGGGTTTTCCAGTACCAGCTTCCATGTTTTGACCACTTGTGGTCAGTTTGTTTCACTTGGCTTTAATAAAGCCCCTTTGTGTGATCCCTACACCTGCCCTTGCCTCCTTACTTCTCCCGATTGCGACATTCAGTACCTGGACAAATGCGAACTGATGAGCATCCATAGCTGTCCCTATACTGAATTATTTAACATTCCCTTTAAAAAAGATTCCCGACACCTTGGGGTCTGGATAACCAAATGTTCAGAAACTAATGAGGAAAATAATATAAGTGCTGTTCATAAATATAACAAAACGCTAAACAGTTGGCTGCAAAGAGACATGACACTGTTAGGAAGAACGCTATTAAGAAAAATGGAAACTATATCTAGGCTAGTCTACCCTGCATCCTCCTTAGCTCAAAAATTACAAAGAAGGTGGTATAAAAGCAGTAAATTTTGAAATTATAGATGGAATGTTAAAAAATAAAATGGTTCCAGTCTTTTCTAAGGAATGGTAAAGAGGTGTGGTTCTCATTCCCTTCACTTCTGCTTAATAAATTGGGAAGTATTGAGTTTTTGTTAATGTGATTTTGCAATATTGTTCAATAATATTAGCAAGCCCAGGGGGGTTGGGAAGCCAGTTGACCTTGGACCCCCATAGGTTTTTCTCCTCCTTACTTGGAAGTTTTTCCTCTCCTCCGTTGTCATTTGGCCTTCTTTCTTTAGCTAATTTCTTTCTTTCCCTATTTTGTATTACTCTCTCAATATCATGTAAAGCCATCATGTAAAACCATTTAAAGTGCTTTGGGGCACCTCCATTGTGACAGGAGCTATATAATAATAAATTGAATTGAAAGATCTGAATTGCCTGTTAAACTCTCTGCCTTCAAAAAACAAGTCCTGTCATACTGGAAAATAATTTATAAACACAACCTTAGCCCTCAAATTTGTCGATCATGCACCTGATGGACGGAAATGGTAATATACTTCAGTTGAATGAGTTTAATAATAAATATAAAGTGCTCTATTAAAAACTACATTAAGGTGACACAGAACATTCCAATAGTATTTATTCAGTTTATGTGAATTTTTTTACACAAAAAGTGCAATATTAGATTTTTGAGACAATATTTGGTAAATAGGATGTACCCTGGTTTAACAAGGAGGACAGTTAATCTCAAACAATATGGAATGTCTGAAATATTGACTATTAGAATAAATCTTTTAAAATTCCCAATTCCCCCTAAATGAAAAGAAGTACATTTTGAAACTGAATGGAATTAATCCTTCAAATGAATTCAGTAGAACAAGATTTATTCTTGATGTAGATAATTGTTACCTTTGCACTACAAATGTAGAAACAACAGAACATTGGTTTTATATTTGTGGCAAGAATCAAAAATTATGGAAATCCATGATTGGCTAAGCTCCAAATCCATAAAAATAGGTTCTCTTCTCTTTCAGAGTTATCCAGATAGGTAGTACCCTGTAGAACAAACAAATACATTTTTTGGTTTAAATTATTATCATTACAAAATACATATATTATACATAAATGTTGCTTTGCCAAATCACCCCCCATTGTGGAATGCTCTACAAAATAAATTTTCTCTTCTTAAAAAATGTTTAGAAAAGGTCAAAAGCAACCAGGCCAGGAAACTGTACAATTATGACTTATTACAATATATTCTAGCCCCTTGATACGCTATTTTTATTTATTATTTGCTCATCTTTCTCCAGTGATATATTTGTAATATAATTCAATTCAATTCAGTTTCATTTCATTTTCACAACATTACATTGTCTCAATTGTCTCTGCTTTACATTATTCTCGGCCAAAGCCCCTCAGTGAGCAAGCCAGAGGCGATAGTGGCAAGGAAAAACTCCCTAGAAGGAAGAAACCTTGGGAGGAACCAGACTCAAACGGGGAGCCCATCCTCCAGGGGCTGGCGGAGGAGGTCAAATGAGCAAGATGGCAAAGTTCCAATTTACACAGTCCCAATTTTAACATTCGAGTCTCAAAGTGGGGGGCAGACAGGTGACGGCAGGCAGGTACTGGTGCTGCTTCAGATGGTAGGACGAACAGTGGAACAACAGCAGGGCATTCAGGAGTGATGTCACAGGCAGAAGGGTGAGCAGGCCGGAAAGACGCCACAGGTAGTAGAAGTGTCGCAGGCAGCAGGGTAAGCAGAATATCTTGATAATTTAGGGTCTCCAGGCAGCACACCCCAGGAGGAGTAGGCGAAATAAAATGTGCAATTAGCCGAATTAGGGGATCCTAGGGGCAGTACAAACAGTTAGATGAGTGCAATATGTAAGCTCTGGCAGATATAGCTATAGCAGCATAAGTAGGAGGGAGAGGCAAGTGGGAACACAGGCATGGGGAGTCAATGAAATGTCAGCACTCCAATTCCACAAGGGAGTGTGAAGCTAGAGTGAAAATGGATGGATTGATGGTAAGCTTATAAGCATAACAAAACCCAGCATCCTACTAGTTTATAAATTGTGTATTTTTCATAACTAATTCTGTTTTAAAAATACTTACTGTACATTTTTTTTCAGTTGCTAAACAGCATATCTCAAAACTAAAGACACATCTTCAAAACATTTCAGTTTACAATACCAACACGCTGCTAGACCAACAGTTCCTCATACCTCCAAAATGCAGTGCAACGATGAAATGATGTTGGTCCATGTTTCAAAACTGACTAATACCACCAAAACATTACCACAGCTTTTCTTTCAAGTCCAATGGCACATACAAAATAATCACAATAAAAACAGTAAAAACAGACGGCAATGCAAATAATAAAATCGAATAATAATCATTATCTTTCAAGTAACCTTTATTCTTGTCGCATCCTGCCCGCCACGTCTGCCTCACTCTCCTGTGTTTCCCTCTGGCGTGGCCCTAACAAGTCATGCCTGGTACTGGTTTGTCTTTCTTCTCATTCCTGGTGTCCTGTTAGTCACTCCCTGCTTCCTCCAGTCTGCTCCCTTGTTAGTCTAGTATTTAAGTGCTTCCAAGTCCTGTGTTTCCCAGATCGGTTGTTACCTGGGGTTGGCTGTTCTCTGCCCTCCTCAGTTTAGCCCTTTTGGTTTTCCCGAGATCCTTGTTGTTTTCTATTTGGTTCCTTTATGTTCAATAAAGACCCTGTTACCCCTGTATCGCATTTGTTCCTGCATCCTGCCGACTATTACAATTTTATTTCTACAAAAACAATATGAGAAAACAAAACACCTTTTCATTCTGTAAAATGTCCAGGAATGAATAAAACAAGATACTTGTTTACTTAAGTACCATCTACTGTAGTTTGTTATGATGTACAGTTAAAATATCTTTACAGTATAATAAACCAAAGATAGTACATGCTTATAGATGTATAGTATGTATAATAACACTACGGTAGTGTACTGTGCTAGTTCATCCTCTCCTCTGGATTTGGCCACAAGTTCTCATCCACAGCACATCTAATATCCTCTCTAGCAATTCATCTTGGTGTCTAATCCAACCTTGACAGTGTTCAGGAGTGTTATTGTATTGTTAGCAATGACCATGTCAACAATGGCAGATTACTGCTCATCGGTGAAAATTGGGGAGATCATGTTTGGGTCCTAAAATAGAAAAACAAAACTTAGTGTATGTCAAAATGGTTTGATTACAGAAATTTACAGTACAGGCAGTTCCCTGGTTACAAATGAGATCTATTCCCTAAGTCTATCTTTAAGGTGAATTTGGTCGGATTAGGTACATAACATTCTTATTCAGTGCCAGTTAGTGAAGTATTTGCGTTACTATATAATTTATTTTTACTACTGTACTGCATTGTATTGTACCTCAAGCCGAGAAACATTTGAAGCGTTTTCATGAGTGTCACACAAAGTAGCGCATGTATTCCTTATTATCAACCAATACATTTAACTAAATTTTTTAAATATAATAGGCTTTTTGGCAGTCCGTTTAAAACTATACTTGACTATGCTAGTTCACTGACTAGACTTTGTATGAAAGAAAGGCAAATGGTCCACAGTTTGGCTCAAAAATGGTAAAAAAATGACTTTTGTAATGATATCTATGAAGAGCTCAGCTTTGTATCAGATTTTTCTTACAAACATGAATGCAGACACTTTGTATAAAGTGATTTATATTCCTTGTATACTTGCCTCTTTACTGCATATGTAATCAAAAACTCATTACTGACTTTGTAAAATTAACAAGTGCCTAAAGAAACATGCGTTAATGAATTTGAGCTCTAAAGCATGATC
This sequence comes from Mormyrus iriodes, assembly GCA_011763525.2. Lineage (NCBI taxonomy): Eukaryota > Metazoa > Chordata > Actinopteri > Osteoglossiformes > Mormyridae > Mormyrus > Mormyrus iriodes. The sequence goes on along the minus strand of JAAGVU020000593.1, from coordinate 2,827 downwards.
TGTTTCATTTCTCTGCACAAAATTCAAACACTGTATTTCACTGTAACATTTAGTTTTTGTCACAAGATTCTCATGTCATGAGAATGACCAAATATTAGAGTATGGCTACTGCCAATCTTTCGTTTTCAGAATAAAAGGGCTTCTGTGGATTTCAGTTAGGTTAACAATGTAAATGAAATAGTTCATGTTCCACGCTTTGCTTGTTGCCAAAATCATTGAGGGCGTGACCCCCTTTTCTTGCTTGATGAATTAATTATACTTTTTGCTTCTTTTTTAGGTTAACTGTAGTGGGCGTGACCCCGCTAATGAGGGGAGAATATGTGTATCTCAAAAGCAAGTAACTAAAGTTCCTGATGGGAGAATGGATTCCTCTGTCAGTAACAGGGGAACTGGTAATATATTTAACTCTGTATGTCTTACATTCTATTTTCACTCATAGCCTAGGGCAGGGTTACTCAGTTCTGCTCCTCTGGGGACAATATTCTGTAGGCTTTTATTTTGCCGAAGCATTTAAATTTTCTGTGCAATTAATGGTTCCTTCTAATTAAACTAATGATTGGTATAGGTTGTTAAAAATCTGCATATACTCCAGCAGAACTGGTCACTTTCACCCAGGCTGTTGGGAAAAATGATAATATTTAATCTTTAAATGCTGTCTTTTATTCTCCTGTAAGTAAACAGTTTTGTCTCTGAACAATGAACAAAAATCTAAAAGACTTTTTGGTTCATTTCTTTTTATAGAGGGTTTGTGGTGCCTTTACATGCACTGCCTAATTAGGTTTCACGTGTGAGAGGAGTCTTACAAAACACTAACAAAACTAAAAGGAAACACCCACTGTTTTTACAATAGTCCTATATTAAAGCAGATTTGTCAGATAAATTGGATGTTTTTCATTGTTCCTTCTGTCAGATTAATGTCTGGTACCCAGATACTGAGCTTAACAGAAAAGAAGACTGGAATTTTGTATATGCAAATTAAAACATGCGATTAGTTATGTGAATCAACGTTATATGTGAGATTCCATTCCTAATAACTCTACTTTGTAAGACATTGTGAGGCATTTAGGATTAATTGCTTTGAGTGATTATTTAGGAGAAGTCCCTAAGCTTGGCAATTTACAGATTCCCTGTTCATGGTTTATGGAACCTGCACAACCGTGGTTGTCTAATTACAGGAATTCATTTGAAAGCAAGGTTAATTATTTCTGGGCCACACTGACATATTATTGTTCATTCTTACCCCAGAGAAAATGTAACGTTGTAGAAAGGAAAACATATTGGAAAAAGTGTCTTCTCTTGTCAGAATTCAATGCTCTAGAAGAAGACAGACGAAAACAGCTGACAGTTTTGCATGTGGTTTGTCTGTTGACAGAATGAGAGCTCATTAAGACGCCTCTCTGATAGAACTGAAATATCTTATTTACATAACACTGTGGGCTCTGTAGGGTCAGTGGTGATGAAAGCAAGCTCAAAAAATTTGGTGGAGATTGATTCTGCCCACTACGTTCTTGAAGTCATTCAGTTTCTCCCTAGAATTCTGAATCAGTCTGAGGATCAGCCGATCTATAGACATTTCATTAAGGTACGGCAGGTGCACACACTTTGAATTTTGTGTTGCCTGCATTATAGGCCTGGCTAAGAAAAAAGGGTATCAACTTTTTTTAACAAAATATATGCATTTACAATAGCTACCCTCAGCTGATGTTATTTGTTACTAAGCTGAAAGTGCTTATTCAAATGATTATATAAATAATTACCTTCTACACAGCAGATTACTTGATATTTTTACAGCTTTATACTAAATACCATAATGGATAAACCCACAATGCAATTACAGAGGGGAAAAAAAGTGTAATCAGAATTTTTTAGAAGAATGACTGTAAAAGCTAGCATAAATTTACCACTGGTCAGAGTGCACAGACTCACAATAGGGCTGGGCAATATAAATGATATATACACATATTGTCATATAAGTAAGGGGTCAGACTAAAGGCAAATCAAATAGCCCCTATGAAATACAGGAACCAGAAACCTCAGAGGAGCGCTAGGTGGTTGGCCCTTCACCCGTGGGACCCAGCTGGGCACAGCCCAAATGAAGCATGAGGGGCCAAGTTCCTGTGGGTCCACCACCTGTAATAAGTAATAAGGGACTGGTGCATTGGGGATCGAGCCGCAGTTGAAAACAGAAACCTTGACAGACCAATTGCCAGCTACTAAAACTTGCCTTACGCAAATGGAATGTGACCTCTGTGGTAGGAAAGGAGCCTGAGGTGGTGCAGGAGATAACATATAGATATAGTCGGCTCACCTCAACGCACAGCAGAGGCTCTGGAACCAAAGGCCTGGAGAGGAGCTGAACTCACCCTGGGTGAGAGGCATTGGGCAGGTGTGGGTTTACTCATGGTCAGCGCTTGTATGTCAGAGTTTACCCCGATGAACCAGAGAGTTGGCTCACTTTGACTCTGAGTCGGGCAACTGGCTCTGACTGTTATCTGTGCTTATGCACTGAACGTCAGTTCATAGTATTCAACCTTCTTGGAGACCTTTGGTGGAATGTTGGAAGGCACCCCTTCTGGGAACTTTACTGTTCTACTGGGGGACTTTAATGCTCACATGGGTAACAACAGTGAAACCTAGAAAAGTGTGATTGGGGAGGAACTGAGGAGCAGAACTGACAACTCATAACCACCTGGTGGTTAGCTGAATAAGATTGCAGAGGAAAATGCCAGACAGACGTGGTAGACCCAAACATACACTGAACAAAAATATAAACGCAACACTTTTGGTTTTGCTCCCATTTTGCATGAGCTGAACTCAAAGATCTGAA
>JAAGVU020000591.1:0-11000 GCA_011763525.2 Mormyrus iriodes | reverse complement strand
GCAAATGTAGTGTCCTACAGTCTGGCCAGTAACACTCACAATGATCCGACAGCCCCGGCCACAGGGTCACCACTCACCAGATATGGAAAGAATCACTTGTCCTAGAAATCTTAAAAACAAGACCACCAGCAGCTGTGGAATTAAATCAGCCCCTGCAAGTTGGTACAGTGGAATGCACGTGGGAAATGGACCAAACAGGAAGCCACGTCGCAAGAGAGGGAGCGGCATGAAAGTGCAGCAAGCGCATTGACACAGGAAGGAGAGAAGTCTATATATATATACACACACGCACTTGTACACACCAGCAATGACAATTAGTAAAATTGACTAATCAGTAAAAGAAATTAAAATCAGGAAGTCCAACCCTTGTCCCATTACATATTGCAGGTGCTTTTGGGCATGGGCACTTTGACTCCTCCATGCTACTTAGCCCCATACACAGCAAGGTGTGATGCATTGTGTGTTCTGAAACCTTTCTATTGTAGCCAACATTAACTTTTTCAGCAGTTTGCGCTCCAGTAGCTCTCATGTGAGATCAGACCAGATAGTCCTTAATAATAACAATCATTCACCATTTGTGAATGTTAGCTTAATGTTTAGCCAGCTAAAACTATGCAGTATAAATTTGATCATTTTGCAAAATTCTGTATGTTTCATTAAAATGTTTTATTGTGAAATCTGTCATCAAAGCTGCAGGACGAATCATATTTATTAGACATGAATGTAAAATGTCCTTTGCCTGAGTAAACATATGTTCAGAAACATTTTTGTTCTGAAAGGTCACTTATATTCAAGTCAGCCAGAGAAAGATCAGGTAGATTTCATTGTTTGTAACACTACAGATATGTATTCTTGTCATGTCAATTTTTACCGTGTAAGATGCGATACTTTTTCAAATGTATTTGTTCACTTAAAGACACATATTAAAGAAGGTCATAGTGTTTCCTGTCCTTTCAGAAATTATAGATTTTCTGCTGTGGTGTCATCACAGAAGAACACATAGAGATGAGACTGAAGCTAAAGCACCTCAACAACCTTAAGACAGTTACGGCTATGTCAGATGCCAGCCAGACCTCCCACTTAAAAGACTCATGGAAGCAATGAAAGATGATAAACACCACTTCACCACAGTCACTGGACATCCTGAAGCAGCAGTGGTTCTATTTTTATGTACCACAGTTTGTGATCATTTTGTACTTTTGATGACTGATGCTAAGATCGTTAGAAAAATATATGCCTGTATTGAAAAGCAAAGCAAATACATTATTGAATTCTCCAAGCTAAAAACAAAAAATGAAGATGTGAAAGCTGTCCTCTGTAAAATCAATGACGATGTGACTGCTTCTAATATACTGCCACTACTGATGGCACATTTCCAGGAACCACTGGAGCATTATTCATGCAGATGTATGTATCATTAATTCTTTGGTTTTTACTTCAAATAAAAACAGTATTTATCCACGATATATATGCATTAAATACCATTTATATTCTTTTGGTAGGTGGCAGTCGCTCCAGTTATAGTCTGGTTGACCTTCCTGGGCGCCCACAATTAATTGTTCTGGGTAAGTCTGCACATGATCTGAATGACTTCTTAGTCATAGTTTTTCTACTTGGAATGTGTCATGCATTTACATGCAATGCATTGAACATAAAGTTATTTTATACTATAAATGTATATCATGTTTTCCAGGTCCAGTGTCACATAGATGGCCAGGTACTTTGCTGAGCAAGAACCTTTGTTCTGGGCTTTTTTGTTCTCTTCCCATGCTTCTATAACTTTAACCTCCAGTACCACTACAATAATACCTGCCCAGTGAAATTCATTCAGAGGTATGTGTTATACAGACAACTAAAACAGTGGCCAAGCCAAAATATCTGTGTTGTAGTAATATGTAATATTGGTGTCTTATAGTGTTTATATTTATACAACAGGGTGCAGAGCTCCTCTGCTCAGAGGTAGTGCTTGAAAGGCAGATGTTCAGCACATATGAATTTGAAATTTTTATGTTTTACTTTAAAGATCTTTAATCTCATGTAATCACACATATTTATAGGAGCTAAGTGTTGCACTATTTGCATGTCTGTGTAATGTGTTAACAGGATGGGGCTCCAGCCCACCACAGGGTACAGTCTCACATCATTCTCACTTTCATGCACACCTATGGGCAATACGGTAACTCCAGTTCACTTTAACATGTTTTTGGACCTTGGAGAGAAACCGGAGCACCTGAAGGAAACCCCACAACGACACTTGGAAAACATGCAAACTCCACTCACGGAACCATGGAAGAGACTCAAACCCTAGTCCCAGAGGTGCAAGGAAATCGAGCAAAGCCCTCCGCCACTATGCCATAAATGAGGCATTAATAACAAAAATTGTTTAGCGACTTTTTTTTTTTGTACCTTTTTTGTAACAACTTTTCATTGCAGCCTTACTAAGAATCCATGAAGAAACACTAAAGAATGTCCAGTACATTGTTAAACTGAGGAAGTTTTGTTGCTGTTTTTGCTTTTTAGAACCTGCATTGGAATTAATCTAAAATGAAGATCAAATACAAGCTATGGGAAAATGCCAAGCAAGAAGAATGGGAAGATGGTAAAGAAGACTGGAACACTACTGAATTCAAATGTTTCAGCACTCATCAGTAAACGTCACATTTCAAGTGGCACTTTTTGCAATGTTTTTTTTAAAAACATACTTATGTATTTTTCAGTTACAAATCTAATATATTTAGCAAATTATGATGTTCAATATGATGTGTTGTGTTTTCTTTGTTGACTTGCAATTATTGCACAAATTCTGTTGTTTCGGAAGGTTTAGGGTACACAAAGAATCTGCAAAAGTCAATACAGAAGTTTTTGTATACTTCAGAAATGTTGCTTAACTTTTTTTTTGTTCTAATACGAGTAACAAACGGATGCCAACAGATACAGTACTTAAACTGCATGCACACTTCATTGATAATGCTCTTTCACACAATGTCAAATAAAACTACAAATTCAGCTGACCTGCTGTTTGTCTTCATTTACAATAAAATGTATGTTACAAAAGTATAATTCACATTTACAGTATACTAGTACATATTCTCACATTGCATTATTGTAGCTGAAAAATAAAATGATATAATGCTCTGCTACGGTCGCGGGGCATGGTGTCCGAAATGAGGGTGACGGTCTACTGGTGGCTCTGAGACAACAAAAGGGTTAATTAAAGGAGCAGAACACAAACTGGGAAAACCACAAAAAAGCAACACAAGGAGTGGGACTAAGAAATTAAGCAGAACAACAAAACACAGTAACATGACACAATGACCAACTGGCAAGCAAAGGCAGGTACTTAAATACACTGATAACGAGGACTAACAAAAGGCAGGTGTGACTCATCAAAAACATCCAATCAACAAGGGCACAGGGCAACAAGACACAGGTGAAGTAACTTACACTAATGGACACAGAGCTAGGGAACTCTAACCATCAGAAAACTAAGACCACTAATAAATAAAATAAGATAAAATAAATAATAACTAATAAATAGATGAGGCTATCACTGGAAAGGGGGCTGGAACCAACATACAAGCAGAATACACTAAAAAAAGGAAGAAGTGGGGCAACCCAGCACAAGAACGAAAGCAAAGACAGAGAAACACCAAACCAAGAATAAACTGTAAAGAAGTTACAAAACAGGTGAGGCTGGCCACAAATCCTCAGCTAAAGGGTGTACCAGCCTCCAAGCCGCAAGCTAAGCCTCACGGTGACCCAGGGTTGCAGGTTTACCAAATTTCAAGATGTCTTGATATTAAGATCTCATATAATCAAAACCAGCCAGCTGTCATACATTGAAGGCAAGGCAAGTTTATTTATATAGCACAATTTCAGGCACAAGGCAATTCAAAGTGCTTTACAAAGACAGAATAAACAAATTTAAACAAAAGATATTAAAATCAAATAAAAAGGCAAAAAGATAAAGCAAAAGACATTAAGCAAAAAGATCAGGTGAGTACTGATTAAATTTATTGAAAAGCTGCAGTGAATGATAATGTTTTAAACCCTGATTTAAATGAGCTAACAGTTCTAGCAGATCTCAGGTTCTCAGGAAGCTTCTTCCACAGTGGGGGAGCATAGAAACTGAACGCTCCCTCACCTTGCTTAGGTTAGGTGAGTTAGACACATGGCATTGAGATTTATTTTTCATCATATGTGCAACATGTAGCAATTGAGGGGGGCAAGAGTGAGAGGTGCCAAGCATAGCTGTGTTACAATCCTAGCCCTACTGTTTCTGCAGCACATCTCAACTACTAATATGAGTGCAAGCTCCCCAAATGGCCTCACATTAATGGGCTCACTCAAATAGCCATATTGTCCTGACATTTAGACAGCAAAGCCATAGATGGCTCCTGAATAATTTTTTACAGTGCAGTAGGAGAGGTAAAAAACAATTACCTTTCTATTTATCGTAAACAATTACCAACTCCACACGGAGGAGGAATCTTGCTGAAATATATAGCAAAACATAATTATCACAACTATACAGGTGCAAATCTTACAGGGACAGGAGTGTCAGAGGAGGAGACAGCAGCACTGTGCAACAAAACACTCACTATGTACTCTCACTTTCTGGTGACTTCATTATAAAACACCAATTTCTCTCAACATTAGATTGCAAAGCTCTTATTCTGTTCTCTGCATATTCACAGGCCTGACCTCTCATTTTTCAAAAGAGCAACCCAGTTAGAGTGTTACATGTTTCAATTGGATTTTTGTTCTTAAAGCATCATGGGAATAAAACATATGCGTTCCAATGTACTATGTTGTCATTCTGCAGGAAATATTTATAGCCAGTAAGGATTTTTAAAATTTTTTAATTAAGAATGATATAACACGCAATATTGAAAATATGCTGACGATGTACAAATATGGAAATGTATAAAAAATAACTGCAGCACACGTTGCATTTCAATATTTTTTTCCTCTTAAGAGAAAAAATCTGATATTACATTACTGTAGGCATGCTGCCTGAGATGAAGACATTTCCTAGCTGTACCTAGAGAAGAAAAGTAAGCTCAGTGCATATGGAGTTAAATATCTGAGCCAAACAGTGTTTTAAGGAATCAGGTCAACCTTTACATAAATGGAAAGTAGCATCACTCGGGAGCTAATTTGTTATTTTTCATTTGTTTTTTTAATTAAATGACATAACAGGATGGTACAGACACATTCTACCGTTTTTATCCTGTTCTAAAGCATAGCATCACTAGAAGAATATAATACATTACTACATTAATCTGTTATGTTTTTCAGTTACTAAGTATTATGTATTCTATTCATAAATGACAAAAATGCAATTAAACATACTGTTCTATTATGACTTTTGTGCTTTGATATGATGTCACAACAGCTTGGGTTCTTGGTGTGTGGTCCTAACAGCACCACACCTATTCCACACTCTCTGTCCCCGCAATATGTCAGGGGACTCTGCAACACCTCTGAAAGGTCGAGCCAAGGATGTCAGCAAGGTACCTTTTGGCAGGACCTCTGCGTGCCTGGTGGACAGCTCAGATAAAGCCATGTGTTAAGGGAGGCATAATATAAAAGTGAAAGATACCAGATCGGGGTGGGGGGTTAGGAGCTGGCAGACAGCCATCTAATTGCAGCACACACAAGCCACCCATCCAGACCTGCACTGACCAGCTGATGGAAGTGCAGCTGACAGACCATGTAGGGGTCCAATCCCAATCTTCCAAAACATTGATCTGTGTGCAGCTGAATTTTTACAAAGAAAAAACTTTCCAAATGCATTTAAGTACTAACATTTTCTGTTATGTCCATGCTATTTTGTATGTGTAACACTATATTCAGCAAAAAAAAGATCTATCAGTTACATATTTGATGAATTCATCAATTAATGATATCATGAATTACAGCAATGGCTTCTATCATTGTGATTTTGAAGACTGCACTATAGAATTAAAAATCAAGGCTGAGTGCAATTCCCACTCCTCTTCTCTTTATAGACAAAGAACTGCACCTTCAGTCACCACCCTGTCAAACTCCCGAACTTCACAGATGGCACCATTCTTATTGGACTCCTCCCTGCGCACTATCGTCTGCAAAGATCTTAACATCACCCAGAAAGCCCAGCAGAGGATATATTTCTTGCAGCGGTTGAAGAAGTTCAACCTGTCAAAGACAATAATGGTGCTCTTCTACTCTGCCACCATCAAGTCCATCCTCACCTCCTTCGTTACTGTCTGGTTCACTGGTGGCACTTTAAGGGACGAATGGAGACTGCGGTGTATAATTCACAATGCAGAACATGTGATTGGCCGTAGTCTGTCATTGCTTCAGGACCTGCATACCTCCAGAACCATTATGCTAAGAACAAAGATTGCAAATTGTCCCATCTTGGACATGGACTTTTCTAAACATTCCCTTCCAGCAAGAGGATAAGGTCTATCCAGACCAAAACCATGTGCCTAAAAGGCAGTTTTTCCCTATGGCAGTAGGCCTCATCTATATGTATGTTCATCTGTGCACTACGATCTCGATGCTGAATACATCAGAATATTCCCCTTGGATCAATAAAGTTAATCTTAACCTTAAGAACCATTGATTTTGTTAGTTCCCTTGCCCCTGCCCATCTATTCACCTACTGTTGCATTACACCAAGCATATTACACCCCCCCCAGCCTAACTAATGAACCTGCGGCAACATTGTATTTCATTATGCACATTATCTGCACTAAGCACAAAATTTTATGTATATACTTAATATGTTGTCTTGATTGTCCTTGGTTGTCTAGCATGAAATTCCAAAGTAAGTTGGTGATAAATAAATTATTCAGATTCTGAATAACACAAGTCACAGATATTGTTGGTAGAGTAGATGCAGGACTCCACTTCCTCCCATCTACAGTACATCAAGACTTTCAGATTCTAGCTCAGTGTCCATAGCAAAGCAGGGCTAAGTATTCACAGTCCCTCCTTTTCTGTGTAGGTATGGCTGGGATTCAATGGCACACCATAACTCTCTTTCAAATCTACTGTAATTAAATGGAGAGCCACTGGGATGGCTGCTATAATGTGGCAATGTGATTCATTCCTAAAAAGTAAAAAAAGAACATAGATACAGATGAGCCACTGTCACTAGGGAAGGTGATCAGATGACTTTCTCCGCTTGAAATATATTGTAGGGTGGATATTGGTAAACTGAAACAATTTTTTAAATTTTAATTTCCCACTTTAAAAATATGATCCTAACTATATACAGTGAAACAAAATTATTATTGAAACCTCAAGAAGTGAGCTTAAGTTAATAGACCATAAAGGCATAAAGATATTGAGTATCAAACATATAAATTTCCCAGTTTACCCTTTGTCCCACTTAACCAATATTCACACTACTATGTTAGTTAATATATTATAAACTACCTTTTTTCTCATTCCCTCAATATGTTTTCCATATTTATTCACAAGCATTATTGAAAAAATTGGTTTAGTCCATGCACAATATCACCACAAACAATAGAGAAAAATAAGTAAAAATCAAGCAAGCTATCACTCACTAAACAAAACAGCCAACCTGGACAGGCATTATCCATTTGAACATTTTGCATGGACATCCATCCATCCATCATCTACCACTTATCAGGGTCCAGGCCTTGGGAGCAGCAGTCTAAGCAGGGATGCCCAGACTTCTCTTTCACCAGTCACCGCCTCCACTGGGGGAATACCAAGGTGTTCCTAGGCCAGCCGAGAGATGAAATCTCTCCAGCTTGTTCTGGGTCTGCCCCGGGGACTACTCCTGGTTAGACATATCAAAAACACTTCCCTAGGGAACCATCCAGCAGGCATCCTAGATAGATGCCCAAACCACCTCAACTGGCTCCTTTCAACACAGAGAAGCAGCAGCTCTACTTTGAGCCCTTTCAAATGTCTGAGCCCAGACACCCTGAGGATGAAGCTCATTTCTGCTGCTTGTAATCGCAATCTCCTTTTTTCGGTCATTACCCAAAGCTTGTGTCCATAGCTTCGCTTCGCCTTCTGGCTCAGTCCTCTCTTCACCACGACACACGGGATCAACGTCTGCAAATGTGTTGACACTTGCATCGATCCGCTTGTCGATCTCACTCTCCCTTCTTCCCTCACTTGTGAACAAGACCTGGAGATGCTTAAACTTCTCCGCTTGAGGCAGTAACTTATCCCTTACCTGGAGGGGGCAATTCACATACACATATTTACTTATATTAGTTTAGTTTCACATTCACATGTAATATTCATATGTAATTTTCCAGATTTGCATAATTTTTATGACAATAATTTTACCGATACTTATACTGATTTTGTGCAAGTTTTTCATTTTCTTGTTTTTCTCTTCTAAAAGGTTAATATCTTTATATGGCACGGTCTCCGTTAATAAAGTAAAATTGTGAATACTCCAGGTATAAATGCAGAAGGTCCAGCTGATGTCTGGACAGGCTGGTGAGAGAGCTGCTTCCTTTGGCGGGTTGGAAGGGTGGTGTGGTCCAGCAGCAGGCTAGTGAGGACAGCAGATGTGTAGTCAGGCTGGGTGGGCAGGCAGGAGGCAGGGAACTGCCCACCATCAAGAGCTCCAAGCCAGAGAATAGCACAGTGCATTACTAAAACTATCTGACAAATAGCTGAAATAATATGAGGTATTTTCTAGGATGGTATGGAGATAAAGAGGCTCCGGCTGGTCTAATTAACTATTGTAGCTTAACTAGGTGGGAGAGGTGGGAGGGAACAAAGGCATGAGGAATCCCTGAGCAGCAGCACCCCAACAACACATGGGACACGTGGAGCCAGAGTGACCGCATTGGACACCCAGTTCATCTTAAATCAATGACACGGGTCCCCAACCAACTCTGCACTGTAGACTACAATCCTAACTATGGGTAAGAACTGGCTCTCAGCTTTGTCACCATATGATAGACTAAACGAGTGAGTTTTTAGCCTTCACTTAAATATCAGCTGTGAACCTGAATTTCGGCATTTGCTGGTAGACTATTCCATAACCTTGGAGCCCTATAATAGAATGCTCTGCAACCAAATGAAGATCATTCCACTCTGGGCACCGACAGGTAGCCCACCCCTTGTGAGCGAAGTAAACGAGGGGGGTCATATGGAACCAGTAAACTGCTAATATATTCTGGTGCTGGACCATTCACTGCCTTACAAGTAAGCAGTACTACCTTGTAATCGATACAAGACCTAGCTGGAAACCAGTGGAGTGAGGCCAGAACAGGACTGATATGTGCATGTTTCCTAGTCCATATTAGCTCCAGCATTCTGTACCAACTTATTTAATGATGCGGGGGTGCACCCAACCAATACAGTGTTGCAGTAGTCCAATCTAGAAGTTATAAAGGCGTATACGAATTTTTCTGCATCCTGAAGTGAGAGCATATTTCTAAGTTTGACAATATTCCTCGGATGGAGGAGAACTATTTTAACCATGTTATTTATGAGTCAGCAAGGCTTTTAACCACTGTGTTTACATTGACCAGGCAGTAGGCACGTGCATCTCCATCTCTGAGGAGATGCGATACACATCTCGATGCATTGCAATGATCCGATACGTTAAAAATACATATGAAACAACTACTATTGCAATAAGACACAATTCAACCCTACTGCAATGCAGTACAATTTGACACGATACAATGCATCACCAGACACGCCTCCAACTCATGCAAGATTTGGTCGAGAGACTTGTGGGGAATTGGCTACTGACAGCAGTGGAGAACTGGAGATGTAGGAGTGCACTTGAGAAACAGTTTAGAGAGGGGGAATCAGTCTAAATATACAATTACTGGTCAGAAATTATTGGTCACATTTTTAAATAATAAAGGGATAAGAGTAGTGGAGACACATTAGCATTACATTACGGTATGGGAGCTCCTCTGGCCACAGCTGGAAATCACTACAGAGAGTAGTGGAGACAGTTGCATTACAGTATGACATGGGAGCCTCTCTAGCCACAGCTGGAAAACACTACAGTGACTTGTGGAGACAGCACAGCTGTACAGTATAGTATGGGAGCTCCTCTGGCCACATCTGGAAATCACTACAGTGAGTCATGGAGACAATACAGCATTACAGTATGGTATGGGACGAGCTCTGGCAACAGCTGGAAATCACTACAGAGAGTAGTGGAGACACAATAGCATTACAGTACGGTATGGGAGCTCCTCTGGCCACAGATGTAAATCACTACAGAGATTAGTAGAGACACAATAGCATTTCAGTATGATATGGGAGCTCCCCTGGCCACAGCCAGAAATCATGACAGAGAGTAGTGGAGACAGCACAGCTATACAGTATGGTACAGTATGGGAGCCTGTCTGGCCACAGCTGGAAATTACTACAAAGAGTAGTGGAGACACAATAGCATTACAGTACAGTATGGAAGCTCCTCTGGCCACAGCTGGAAATCACTACAAAGAGTAGTGGAGACACAGTTGCATTACATTACGGTATGGGAGCTCCTCTGGACGCAGCTGGAAATCACTACAGAGAGTATTGGAGACAGCACAGCACATCACTTTCAGAAGTTTCCCTGCCATTCAGGACATCTACCTCTAATGGTGCCTGCAGAAGGCACGCAGCATCATCAAAGACCACAGCCACCTAGCAACCCAGATGTTCAATCCGTTACTGTCTGGAAGGCAATATAGTACTATGGCTGCTCGGACTACCAGACTCAAGAGCAGTTTTTACCACCAGGCCATCAGACTCCATAATTCTAACACTTCAAACTGCATAAGACATTTACAATGGCCAAAGGAGCTCCCATGCCATACTGTAATGGCGCCTGTCAGCTTACAAACACAAGCAGATTTGCGATAAAAGACATGCCCTCCTGTGGTCTGGAAGCATAATGATCCCTGAAATCATTAATTACACCAGGTGTGTACCAAATAATTAATGTGAAATTAATAAACCAAAATGATTTATAGTCTATTGTACATGAATAAATT
>JAAGVU020000590.1:0-11001 GCA_011763525.2 Mormyrus iriodes | reverse complement strand
TGGAAGATATGTGTATGTGGGTTGGAATTGTTGACCCCCCTTTGGTGCATAGGCCCCCAAGTACCTCTCGTACCAGGGTAGGCCTTATCGCAGGGCTTTTAAGGCTCTGGCCGTAAAACTCGGAATGTTAGCCCTAGCATGTGTGTGTGTGAGCCTACATATGTACAGTTACCTTTCCTTTAGAGTAGAGGTGCTACACAAGACTTGGCAAGCCAGCCAGGAGTTTGTGGTCATCATCTATATGTGTACATACAAACAACTTGGCATAATTGTTTCCAATCCATAATAACACCATAGCCTGTAAATTGCAGTGTTTGTTTTTTTTGGTTTTACATTCTCATTTACTGCAACATGGATATTATTCAGTCTGAAAATATTAAGGTACCTAATGACTTGAATGATTTTCAAGAAGTTGTTGAGTTTCAATTTGGCAGAGCTATTCAGATACTTCAGTGTGACTTACCATGTCGAAGAACCTCTTCTTGTTCTAATGTTACCCACTATATCCGGCTTTTGTCTAACCTTTGCACTGTTAACGTGGGTTCAAGCCTAACCCAGTCCTACCTCTCCGTGTTGAAAAGCATCGCAAAAATAAGTGGCACAGATTTTAAGAAGGTACTACTAGGGGAGTTGGCTAGAAATCAACAGGTTACAAAACAGGGCCATCCAGTTGAGCGCAAAGAGCTTATAGTGAACAGAACCCCGCTATATACTTCTACTACCAGTACAGTGGCAATGCCAGTTGTTGACTCAACCCTCACGGACCCAACCACTCATTCCTCTGTGACTGTGACTACTGATAGTTTTCAATCACCACACAAACAGGCATCTGAGGTGCCACCTAGGGGAGGCATATCAACATACCAGTTATCACCCGAACAGCTAAGTGTACCTGAAGTTCAAAAAGTGGTGGTTGAACACATCATAAAGAACAGTGATTTGTCTTCAGCACATTATTGGTTTTCTAAGTTGAGGCATTTCTCTGGGAAAACTTCTTGTCCCAGCCTAGAAGTTGATTATGACACCTGGCGTAGTAATGCCGAGTTCTACCTCACAGATACCACAGTCTCTGACAAATAATTGGTCAGAAAGATTGTACAAAGCCTGCTTCCTCCAGCCGCAAACATTGTGAACCATCTAGGGCCTCAGTGCAGCCCCCGTGATTATTTGAGTAATCTTGACTCAGAATATAGTACTGTAGATGATGGCGACGAACTCTTTGCAGCATTCGTTAACACTAACCAAAATGCTGGTGAAAAACCTTCTGCTTACTTACACCGACTACAGGCTACATTGAGCAAAGTAGTGACAAGAAATGGCATTGCTGCCAGAGACTCAGATTGCCAACTGCTGAAACAGTTCTGCAGGGAATGCTGGAACAACAGCTTTATTACCAACCTCCAGCTGGAACAAAAAAAGCATGACCCACCCCTTGTTTTCTGAGTTATTACCATGAACACTGCCAGCCGAACTTTGTAAAGACCACTTCAACAGCTTATGGCTATAGACAAATCCTCAGGGCACTTGAGCTTAGGAAAAAGCTGAATGCCACTGGAAGGATAGGCCTGATGACTCTTAAAGGAAAAACACAGCCAGTTATCCCTGCACATGTGAAAGTCTCTGTGGAAAGCTGAGTCAATGTTCATCCTGCTAACACTGAGAAGTGGGCAGTTCTGGAGCAGCCAACAGCATCTGCCTTGCCTGGTATGATTTTTGTTGATTGTTGTCTCATCACCCTTCTACAACCGCACCCACACAAGTTTCCAGTTTGGATCAGAAATGTGACAGACCATGATATAACGCTTCCCACCAACTGTTTTTGCAGAGCCACATGTTCCTGATCATATTCTTAAAAATTGTCATCTACCTGACAAAAATCTAGCTGCTATAAACTGTTGTAGTGCTACTTCTCCTTTGTCAGGTCAGAACCCCAATAGGATATTGTCATTTGACTGGTGAATCTCCTCTGCCAGAGGAATAGAAAAGCAGCATCACACAGAAACTCAATTGTTATGCTGATGTTTTCGCACATCATGACTTTGATTTTGGCCATGCCACTATGGTGAAACATCGTATCAAACTAAAAGATGAGACTCCTTTCAAACAACACTAAGACCCATCCATCCCAATGATTATGATGCTGTAAGGAGACACCTTCGAACACAACTGGAAGCTGGTGTGATACGAGAGTCAGAATATCCCTACTCTTCACCTATCATTGTTGTAAAGAAAAAGAATGGTGACATCCACCTTTGTGTCAATTATCATAAGTGGAACGCGCTAACCATAAAGGATTCATATGCATAGCCAAACCTCGAAGAAGCATTTTCTGCCCTTACTGGCTCAAAATGGTTTTCAGTAATGGACCTTAAGTCAGGCTATTACCAAATCGAAATGGAGGAGTGTGACAAAGCCAAAACCGCTTCTGTGTGTCCCTCAGGGTTTTGGGAGTTGAATAGGATGCCCCAGGGAATAACATATACGCCTAGCACCTGCCAATGGTTAATGGAGAAATGTATGGGAGATATTAACCTGAATGAGGTGCTTTTGTTTCTAGATGATCTGATTGTGTTCTCTAACTCCCTGGAGGAACATGAAGCTAGACTTCTGCACATACTCAAACGGTTAAGAGAATACGGTCTTAGACTCTATCCTGAGAAGTGCAGATTCTTTCAAACCTCTGTGCGTTACCTCAGACATGCTGTCTCTAGCAATGGTGTGGAGACTGATCCTGAGAAGCTCAGTGCTCTGAAAACTTGGCCAAAGTCCCAGACTCTAAAAGAACTGAAATCCTTTTTGGGCTTTGCTGAGTATTACCGCCATTTTGTGAAGGGATATTCCACAATAGTGAAGCCACTAAATGATCTCACCTCAGGGTACCCACCTCTCAGGAAAGGTCATAAGATGGCTGCTTGTAAAAGGAAGTATTTCAACCCAAAAGAGCCATTCGCTGAAAGATGGACACCTGCAAGTCAGGAGGCTTTTGAATGCATCATAGAGAACCTTACCACCTCTCCAATCCTGGGGTTTGTATGCAACTTATATATTGCATACAGATGCTAGCACTAGTCGCTTGGAAACTGCTTTATCCCAGGAGCAGGATGGACAAACATGAGTGATTGCCTGTGCCAGTAGGGGCCTTTCACCTAGTGAGGCTAAGTACCCAGCACACAAGCTGGAGTTTTTGTCTTTAAAATGGGCAATTTTAGAGAAATTCCAAGACTACCTTTATGGTAACACCTTTAGTGTCATAACAGATAATAATCCATTAACCTACATACTTACCTCAGCTAAACTGGATGCCGCTCGTTATTATTGGTTAGCAGCCCTTTCTACATTCAATTTTAACATTCAGTACAGGGCTGGAAAGTGCAATCAGGATGCTGATGGTCTCTCTAGGCGACCTAACAGCATTTTGGGTGATAATGATGCTTCACCTGAAGAGAGAGAAAGGGTAAAACAGTTCACGTCACATCATCTGACATCATCGCATGGCCATCTGAACTTACCTGCAGATGCAGTTATAGCTCTTTGTCACAAACACCTTCTAAGAGAAACCAATAACAGCTTACCTTCCATCACGCTGGCTGAATCTCTGAATTTCCATGCTGACACTGCCAGGCGTCTATGAGGAAGAAGGCTTTTCGGGACATGTAACAGTACCCACTTTCAGTGAAGAAGACCTCAGAGAATGACAGGGGGCCAACCCCATTATCAAGCATGTCATTCACCTGCTGAAAGCAGGAGACAAAGTACCCAGTAACATCAGTCCTGACATTCTGAACTTTAACTGATGCTAAAGGAGTGGAAGTGCCTTGAAATGCGAGGTAGTCTTCTGCATAGGAAATGTCATTGTGAAAAGCAAACCACTTATTGGCTTGTACTTCCAGAATCACTCAAGGCAATGATTCTCGAGTGTCTCCATGATGACATGGGGCATATGGGCACAGAGCGTACCATTGACTTGGTAAGGTCAAGATTTTATTGGCCACAAATGGCTGCCGATGTCGAGCTCAAAGTCAAAACGTGGTTGCTGTTTCAGGAGGAAGACTCTGCTTGAAAAAGCCTCAAAAAGTTGAACCTCTGGTCAACATCCAGACAACTAGGCCAATGCAATTAGTTTGCATGGATTTCTTATCCCTGGAGCCTGATACCCACAATACTAAAAACATTCTGGTCATCACGGACCACTTTACAAAATATACAGTAGCCATACCTACCAAAGACCAAAAGGCTGGTACTGTTGCAAAGTGTCTGTGGGAGTATTTTCTAGTGCATTATGGCTTTCCTGAACGCCTGCATAGTGATCAGGGTAGGGATTTTGAGTCTTGCATTATAAAAGAGTTCTGTGCTATAGCGGGTATCAAAAAAGTGTGCACCAGTCCATATCACCCTAGAGGCAACCCGGTTGAGCAGTTCAACTACACCCTTCTTAGCATGTTTGGCACCCTAAAGGATAAAAAGAAGAGTCGTCGGTGTGATTTTGTAAAACCGCTTACACATGCCTACGACTGCAGTAGAAACGAGGTTATTGGGTTCAGTCCCTATGAGCTGATGTTTGGGAGACAGCCCAGGGTACCACTAGATATTGCATTTGGTTTACTTGTCAAAGAGGGGACTTCACAATCTCATTCACAATATGTGCGGAATATTAAGTCTTGTCTAGAGGAGAGTTATCAAACAGCCATTGAAAATTCACGGAAAGCTGCGGACAGAAACAAATGGAGTTTTGATAAAGTTTGAGGATCTACCCTTGAAGTGGGAGCTATAGTCCTAGTAAGGAATGTCCGTCTGCAGAACAAGCACAAACTCGCAGACAAGTGGAAGTCTGCAGTGTACAGTGTCCTTATGCAGATGGTAGACTTGCCTGTTTATTTGG
Organism: Mormyrus iriodes; assembly: GCA_011763525.2. Classification (NCBI taxonomy): domain Eukaryota; kingdom Metazoa; phylum Chordata; class Actinopteri; order Osteoglossiformes; family Mormyridae; genus Mormyrus; species Mormyrus iriodes. Next base: position 6,122 of record JAAGVU020000590.1, on the reverse strand, counting down.
TTCAGTCGGTAGATAAGGAAGGCCCAATTTGTACCTTACACAGGGATTTCCTGCTACCATGTGGGCAATTGGTTGAAGCTGAAGATGAAGCTGATCAGCAAAGGCCCGCTTGTTGTCCCAGAACAAGACAAAGTTCTCCTCAGCTACAGGAGGAGGAACATCATGAGTCTAAGCATGACTATACAGTCTATTCCTGTGGACTCCTCAGTTTTCAATGAGAGGAAGTTTACCAAGGTATATGACATTCCGAGGAGGATGGACATATCGGCCAACCCCTCTGGAGAAAATGACATGGGCAAGACATTATCAACCCAGTCTCAAGTGGAGCCCTCCATGGGTAAGGAGCAGACATCGATGACTGAAGGGGCAAGGGAAGATCTTAAGGAAGTTCACCAACACCAGTCAAAGAGTACAGTTAAACAACCTTCTTCTGAGGAAGCGGAGATCTTGCATGAGCCAAGTAATGCAATGCCAGCTATTACAGGGGAAGATGATAATGTACCTTTTTTGGATTTGGGCGATCCGGAAGTTGGGGATAATGAAAATGGAGAACAGGAAAATGACATTCAAATTCATTTGTGGTCTGTGGTATGGAAAGTAACAAAGCAAATGAAGTACATCCTGGAGATGCTTCTACAACTTCATTGGTTGTAGAATCAACCAACTGTTAAATTCAGTTGACTGAACATGATTTGGAATGGCACACATTTGTCTAGATAAGGTCTCACAGTGCAGGCTGACAGTACATATCAGAGCAGAAACCAAACAATGAAGTCCAAGGAATTGTCTGTAGACCTCCAAGACCGGAATGTGGCAAGGCACAAATCTGGGGAAGGATACAAAACAATTTCGGCAGCATTGAAGGTCCCGAAAAACACTGTGGTCTCCATTATTCGGAAATGGAAGAAGTTTGGAATCACAAGAACTCTCCCTAGATCTCGCCATCCAACTAAACAGGAGGAAAAAGGGCCTTAGTCAGAGAGGTGACCAAGAACCCAATGGTCACTAAGGCAAAGGTCCAGTGTTCCCTTGCGGAGAAGGGAGAACCATCCAGAAGGTCAACCATAGCTAATGCACTCCACCGGTCAGGCTTTTATGGTAGAGTGGCCAGACAGCAGCCACTCCTCACTAAAAGGCACATGGCAGCCCGCTTGGAGTTTGCCAAAAAGCACATTAAGGATTCTCAGATTGTAAGAAGGAAAATCCTCTGGTCTGATGAAACCAAAATAGAACTTTTTGGCCTGAACTCAAAGCATCATGTCTGGAGAAAAACAGGCACTGCTCATCAAAGCCACACCTCCAGCCACCGACCAGATCATCTCTCTTCCTGCAGCTGATCACTGCACTTTCATCAAGGTCAAGCCACGAAAGGCTGCTGGACCAGACAACATTCCAGGTCGTGTGCTGAGAAAATGCGCTGATCAACTGGCCGAGGTCTTCACGGACATCTTCAACACATCGCTGAGCCAGATGATTGTCCCAGTATGCTTCAAGTCCACCATCATCATCCAAGTGCCAAAGAAAACTTCAGTTACCTGCCTGAACGACTACCGTCCCATCGCTCTGACCCCCATCATCACGAAGTGCTTTGAGAGACTCGTCATGGCACAGGTGAAAAGCAACCTCCCCCACTCACTGAACCTGCTGCAGTTTGCATATTGGCCAAACAGGTCAACTGAGGACACCATATCCACTGCACTTCACCTCTCCCTTGGACAAGAAAGACACTTATGTTAGACTGCTGTTCATAGACTTCAGTTCAGCATTCAACACCATCATTCCCCAAAAACTGTATGTGAAACTGAGCGAGTTGGGACTGAACACCTCTCTCTGCAACTGGATACTGGATTTCCTGTCAGAGAGGCCTCAGTCCATCCGTATCGGTGACAACATTTCCAGCACCATCAGGCTGAGCACAGGAGCCCCTCAGGGTTGCGTTCTCAGCCCACTGCTGTTCACAATCCTTACCCACGACTGCACCGCCCTGCACAGCACAAACCACATTATCAAGTTCGCTGACGACACGACCATGGTGGGACTCATCAGCAATAACGACGAGTCGGCGTACAGAGATGAGGTTCAGTAGCTGGCGGTCTGGTGCAGTGAGAACAACCTGTCGCTGAATGTGGACAAAACCAAGGAAATGATCATCAACTCCAGGAAGACTCTCTCCACCCACACATCACTCAGCATCCATGGCTCCACCAAGTTCCTGGGAGTCCACATCTCAGACGACCTCACCTGGACCACCAACACCACCTCCATCACCAATTAGGCCCAGCAGCATCTCCACTTCCGAAGACGCATGAGGCGGGCCAACCTCCCTCCTCCCATCCTCACTGTGTTCTGCAGGGGCACCATCGAGAGAGTCTTGACCAGCTGCATCTCCGTGTAGTTTGACAACTGCAGAGTAATCGATCTGCATCAGTTCCAACGGATTGTGAAAGCAGCTGAGAACATCATCGGAGTGTCTCTCCTCCTGCTGCAGGACATCCACCATAAGCGCTGCATCAGGAAGGCCTCCTGCATCATGCTTGACCCCTGACACCTCTCACATGGACTGTTTACACTGCTCCCATCTGGCAGATGCTATCGCAGCATCAGGGCCTGATCCACCAGACTACGCGACAGCTTTTTCCCACAAGCCATCAGATTCTTAAACTCACTGCCTGCCCTCCCACTCCTACCCACACACACCGGACTGTGAACTGACCCTTTTTGCACCTTTGCACTTTACATACTACTACCTTAGGATAACTGTTTATGTTTACCTGCTCTGATGACTTGAAAACTACAGCTCTTTATTGAATGCTGCTATAATATCTGCACTAATAAATATTGCCTGTATATATCACTGTTTTTTTGCACAAATTACCATAACTACACTACATAATTCTCAGCTTCATCCCTGTCAATAGAATTGCACAACTCGGACCATAATTTATAAAAGATACCATTTTACTTATAGACTGCCTGTTCAGATTTTTCATATTGAAAACTATTACGTATATTATGCACACTCAGTGTATAAGAAAACTGTAAAACCACAATTGTAGGCTGAATATTGCACAGTAACTTGAATGTTTATTTCCTGTATTTCTATTTTAAAGTTTATATTCTATATTTCTCTCTAGCTTAGGACTTATATTTTATATTCTATTTATATACTGTTCCTTCTATGTGTCTTATCTGTCCTGTAATGTAAAAACTACCATGTGCCATATCTGTCTTGGAAAAAAAACTGGAGCCACGTCGTCTCGTCTCTGTATACTGTACTGTATATAGCAGAGACGACAATAAAGTTTACTTTGACTCTGACACCTGTCTAACACCATCCCTACTGTGAAGCATGGTGGAGGCAGTATCATGCTGTGGGGATGTTTTTCTGCAGCAAGAACTGGGCGACTAGTCCGCATAGAGGGTAAGATGACAGCAGCCAAATATAGAGAGATTCTTCAAGATAACCTGCTCCAGAGTGCTCTGAAATTCAGACTAGGGCGACAATTCATCTTCCAGCACGACAATGACCTGAGGCACACAGCCAAAATAACAAAGCAGTGACTTCAGGAGCAGTCTGTGAATGTTCTTGAGTGGCCCAGCCAGAGCCCACACTTGAATCCAATCGAACATCTCTGGAAAGACCTAAAAATGGCTGTCTACTGGCACTGCCCATCCAACCTGACTGAGCTTTAGAGGATCTGCAGGAAAGAATGGAAGAAAATCCTCAAAAACAAGTGTGCCAAACTTGTAGAGGCATACCCAAGAAGACTAGAGGCTGTGATTGTAGCCAAAGGTGCTTCAAAAAAATATAAAGCCATGGGTGTGAATACTTATGAAACACTGGATTAACAAGCTTTTGGCAATAAAAAAATTTGCACGCCTTTTTAAAAAGTTGTTTTTGCCTTGTCATTATGGGGTACTGTGCGTAGATCTTTGAGGAATAACTATACTCATAAGGCTGTAATGTAACAAAATGTGGAAAAAGTGAAGGGGTGTGAATACTTTCTGGTGGCACTGTATCTGGAAAAAAAACAATAGGAGTGACACGACAGTATCGCGCATTGTTTACTGGTTTTTTGGAACTTGGATTCAGTTTGGTTTCATACCATGCCGACTGCGATGGCGAGCCTGTTCCAGTGAGCAACATTCCGCAGGATTGGGCAGATACAGTGTGGCCAGCTGTTGGGATCCTGCGCTGTGGAGTGACTGAACCGACTTGAATCTGGAGTTCAGATGAGGAATACCTCAGGGTTTTGTTTTACTACCCAGGTAGATTGACTTTTCCAGTTTGTCCATAGACAAACCAAAGACAATTTATTTTGTTTACTTCAAAAGAGCTTTATTTTATTTTTGGGGAAATATGTTTCAATTACACATCTTCTGGTAAAGGTTTGTGAAATAAACCTGCCAGCTGTTTTGTTTTGAAAGCAACATCTTGTTGCAAGTCTTATTCACCACATTGTGCAGTGCCTAGGTCTTTGATGTATAGTTACCTTTCCTGTAGAGTAGAGGTGCTACAATTGTTAATGTAAATACTTGAGCTGTGCTATCAAGTATCGCGTGTACCTTTCCCAATGTTATATGTGTAACCCTGACGTGACGAGCCTTGGTTACCTCCAGCAGCTACTTTTCTGTGTTTTCTTCCAGTTTTGTTATGCAGCTACATGCACCTATAAAATAAAAAAATAGAGATTTTTCTTTAAGTTCCTCACAACTGACACTGATTCTCAATGTATAAAGTGCTGTTTGTAAACCGTTAAATAGCTCAGACTACATTCCATCGCGAATGGTGGAGCTTGAAACTGGGCATGAAATGACCAGATAATGAAGATAAACATCTGCCTGATGCAAAATCAGTGACCCAGAGAAACCTAACATCGGGTAATTTGGTAGAAAGTAATCTAGATATGGGCACCTGATGAATTAAATAACAAGTAACATCAGTCAATACACGCACAACACAGGACAAATGAGAAAGGGCATTGAAAACAAATCGATTTTTTGTTCATCTGTATATATTTATGGTTATTTTTGTATTATCGTTAGTGTGATTGCGTTGATGTTGTTGCATGATTATTTTTGACATCGGGCTTAGAAGGCTGATGCTGTGGTGCAGAAGATTCATTTTCATTGTTTTACTCATTAACTGGACTGAGCTTGTATTTTCTCTTTAAAGCTCCAGTTTTACTGGAGTTAAACAAAAGAGTGATTTTATGACAAGCATCTATTTTTGTTACTAGCGTGGTATGCATTTGTTCTGCTGACGTCCATCAATCCATCCATGCTTCCAGTTTCCACACCTATTTGTCCTATGCAGGGTCATGGGGGTCCAGGGCCTATCCCAGAATCAAAAGGCACAACGAAGACGGGAACAACCCAGGGTGGGACACTAACCCATCACTGGGCACACACACACCATTCACACATACATTCACGCATATGGAGAATTTGTTAACTCCAATTATCCTTAGTATGTTTTTGGACTATGGGGGGAAACTGGAGAACCCAGAGGAAACCCCATGATGACACGGAGGGGAACTTGCAAACTCCACAAACACTGGGGTGGAAATTCAAACCCTGGTGTCCAGAGGTTTGAGGGCACTATGCTGCCCCTTTCTACTAAGCTAGAATCATAACTTTAAATGAGTGTCTTTTACAGCAACAGGATTGTTTAAATTATATTGGAACATAATGATATAAGTCTGTCTTCAGGATCACCACCAACAGAAAATCACATTCTTGGGAAAACAAACTGATAATTCATAAGTCACATTAAGATGATAACATCTCTGTGGGCAGCCTGACAAGTAAACAGCCTGATAACCACAGAAGCAACCAGACAGGTTGGCAACCATGTAGGCAGCCCCAGACAGATTTACTCTGTGCAGCGGTGGTGTTTACCACCACTCAGACCATGCATTTGTGTGGGACCCTGAGAGGTCTGAGAGAGCCCTGTTACTACACTAAATATTATATAAACACATTCCTTATTTAGGAGATGTAACAGATACTAAAGCAGTATGTTCTGTCAACTAGCTAGCTAGCTAACACCCATATTCAAAAAAGGGGATAGAAGTAATCCAGCAAACTATAGGCCAATCAGTTTAACTAGCATTACTGGA
>JAAGVU020000589.1:0-11005 GCA_011763525.2 Mormyrus iriodes | reverse complement strand
TCAGCCTGACAGCTCCCTTTACCGCTGGTGTCCACCACCGGGTTCGGGGGTTGCCGCCACGACTGGCACCAACAACCCTACGGCCACAGCTCTGCGCTGCCGCCTCAGCAATGGAGTCCCGGAGCATTGCATGATGTAGATCAGGTGGTGGTCGAAGGCAGGGGCCTCGATGGACCGATCGTAGGCTACCAAAAAAAAATAAATTATATATAAATTGTATATAAATTGTATATAAATATACAAATAACTTATAACTTAAACTTAAAAGTTGTGGCTCCATGTTTTGTCCAGACGCTACAAAGCCTCAAGATTTGCTCAACAGTGTTGGATACATTGTGTAACTACACCTGTAAACTTGGTAACGTCTTTGGCTCAGTCTTTGACTGTGTTACAATTAATGATGAGAAAGACAGAAATTCCTTGTGATGTTCTTTCAATCTGAGGGGCTGCAGGACCAGGTCAAGAGTGTTTGGATTCAGTTAAGTTTGAAGGTGAAAACACATTAGTCCCACATGTCCTGCAAAGAATGAATCAATCAGTGCAGATCCTCAGTCGTATCATCCTGTGCACCACTGTCTTACCGGGCATCTGTTCCTCCTTCTCCTCCTCTTCATTCTTCTCTTCCCTTTTTTCTGCTCGGATCTTTGTTCTTCTGGTAGTCAAAGTTCTGAAATAGGACGGTGTCCAGAGTGAAGAATCCAGCAGTTTATTCTCTCCAATGCTGTGTACCCCAGTGCCACCCTCTGCCAAGGTGGTGATGGAAAAGGTACGACCCCTCACTTGCATGTCAACACAGTGGTAGGTCAGTCAGGTGACTTTCCTACAGTTCTGGAAAGCACTGCCGAAATCCAGACCTCCTGCCCTCTCCACACTCCTTCTGAAACTTTCTCACACCATTTCATGCCACCTGCACTTTGAAACAGATGCTATAAATTGTCACTGGGAGCCACCGTGGGGCTTAGTTTAGGGCCTGAGGTACATTCCTCCATCAAGGTTGGCCCTGCCAGTCCCGGGGTGGCACTATGAAGGCCCTTATATGGTGGCACTCGTCTTCTGGCACTTGACGATGCAGCCGTTTCACCACGGTCATGATCTGCCCTCATGGCCAATGCTTCCCTGTGATTCTGATTGATGGTCTGCCCACTGGAGGGTGCGCTAAGAGGACTCACCTGCTTTATTACTGAGTTTGGAAGACTGCGCCTGTAATTAAAAAGTTGCGGGTTCAAATCCCAGAGTTGGCAGAATGGTCACTGGTGGACCCCTGAGCAAGGCCCTTAACTCCCAGTTAGGGGGTGACTAACCCTGCATTCTCAAAAAACACGTTGCTTTGGTTAAGCCTGTAAAATGATAATACAAAAAATGTCCCAAAAAGTCTGAATCTGGCCCATGTCTGACTGTTCCTGCAGCTCTCCAGTTCCTGATTCCCATAATTCCCTGCTCTCCACACCTCCCTGTTTTTGATTCCTTCACAGTCACTGGGCGCCCCGACAGTAATGAGTGTTGCCACTAACTTCTGATTGCTGAACCTTTAATGATTTATTCCCCCTGCTTTTATTTGACCTTCTCCTGTGACATAACAGCTCTCGCTTCTGTTTCCTGCCACCTCCAGCACTACGAATCAAAATGATGCATAAGAAGCAAGAACCATCAAATTACGTCTGACAGATATGGGTCATGACCTGTTCGTACTCATTTTTAAATTGCAGTGCGCATTAAGAAGCTTAATAACTTGACAAACACAAGGTACAAATGGAGGAGGGCACACAGTCTCAGGCTGGGCTGGTTGGTTGTTTCTGGAGCCCAAACCCAAATATTCACTTTCAGATTTTTTAAAGAGTAAATAAATAGGTAGTGAGTAGAAGAGTCAGAAGGTGGTAACTAGCTAGCTGGTTAGCAGAACGTGCTGTTTTTGAATCTCCTAAATAAGCCTCAGAAATGCCTGGTTTTAGTGATGATAAACACTGTCGCTGGCCTCAGGGTGATTGGCAGCACGCTGCCTTATCCTCCCCCTCTCTGTGATGCATGTAGCCTGCTGGCTTCTCTCCGGTGGTGCACAGTCTCCTGGATGAGGATTGGATGATATGACCTGGCTCACCCTACATTTATATGCTTCCCTGTCCTTGTCTGGATCCATCTTGTCACTGTCCCAGCCAGAGTAATGGTTCCTTTCCTCAAGCTCCCCCCACGACCCCCATTAATCCTGCTCATCCCAATAACCTCTCCTGAGTTCGAAGCTCACAGTCAGAAAAGGGTCAGCATCTAGCTGTGCTTATTTCCACCGTCGTTGTATGAATGCCCTTTCACAGGTTTCTATCCATGGCAAGTTGCAGATGGTACCGAACCCTACAGGTTCTACACCAAACTACTCAACCGGTATATTTGGTACCACATAAGACAATATTTGAGGCTCATTTCATGAGGAAAGACTTAATAACCTTATGAAACTGTCATCAGATATTCAAAAAATAAGAGCAACAAATTAAGTCATCAAGGATTAAGTCATGCAAATTAAGTCATGCAGGATTTCTGCATAAGGTAACCTTACTTAGTCTAAACTCGGCATAAAGTCTGGTGTGTTCCTCAGGAGTTAAAGCCTAATCTCAAAAAAGCTACTTTTACTCCTTTAGCCAACGAGACATACAGTTCAGAGATCAGGATCAGTTCCTAGAGCAAATGAAGTTAAGGACCTTACTAATGGACCAAATGGTGAAACCACTTTGCTGACCTGGAGATTGGAACCAGCAACCATCTGATCGCAGGTACAGCAGCCTAATCTGCTGAGCCACAAACTACCACTACGTTGACTAGTCACAGACTTCTATTCAGGTAGATAGTGGGCCTACTAAACTTCTAGGTAGTGGCACTGGCTTGTCCCCAGGGCCCAGTTGCTCAAAAAGTTTAATCTGGATCACAATTTGCTATCCAGGATCAGGTAATCCATCTTACTTTTACATCTGGTTTTCAAAGCAACATTGGAATGAATCACTTTATCCAAATACAAACTATTCAAGATGACCAAATCAGCATTAGCAGTGTTCTACATGGGACAACATATCACAATGTAGGCTACTAGATATGTAAAGATCACCAGGTAGAATAGCCAGTGTGGGGTCACTTTAAGTATTGTTATTTAATAATAATAATTGATACCTTATTGATCCCCGTGAGGAAAATCTCTTTTATGCCTCCACCAGCTTGTTTTCTGCTGGGGAGAGCAAGCTGACCATGAAGGGCAGCCACCCATAGTGACACGCGGGGAGCTGGAGGTTAAGGGCCTTGCTCAAGGACCCGCAGATGTGGCGAGGCTCGATCCAGCGACCTTCCAATTACAGGCACAAAGGCAGAGCCCACTGAGTCACACGCTTCCCCTTTCGAAGAGACAGACAATATAGTACAACAAAATAATGAAAGCATGTTTTCAATGTCTTTTCAATGAGTCCCCTCATCTGATCAACAAGCAATAAATAAAAACAAATATACATTTTTCACAAATACATTGTGAATATTTTTAACATGTTTCAATTCTTAAAAAGATTGAATGTCCAATAGTTAGCAGTAATAAGAGATGCGATCGTTCTACTTTTGATTGCTTTATCTCTGTTGATTGCCACTTTGTAATTAATATACATTGATGAATGATACTATTATTTTTGTTTGATGTTGGTGGCTGTTTGGAGGATTATTTTATGGGGATGACTCCTTTTTTCAGTATACTGTAGTACACTGAGAAGCTTAAGGATTAGCCTTTTATATCACTGTAATGATTCAAGTGTAAAATATACTGTAAGTAAGCATATATATTAAATGATACATCCATCCACTTTCCCTAATCAGGGACATGGCGGGGGGGGGGGTCTAGAGCCTATGGGTGCAAGGCAAGCAACAACCCAGGATGGGGTGCCAACCCATCACAGGACACACACCAGTCACTTACATATCTATGGGCAATTTGGTACCTCCAATTAGCCTGAGCATGTTTTTAGACTGGGGAGGAGGGGGACCCCACAACAACACAGGAAGAACATGCAAGTCCACATAGACGAAACCCTGAACCCAGGTACCAGAGGGGTGAAGCAGCAGTGCTAACCATTGCACCACCATGCTGCCCCTTACACCATACAAAGGTTGTACTTTTTGACCAATTTTAAAGTTTTATTACATTTTGTTCCTGAAATCCACCCTTCTGCTGGTATCAGGGTAATTTTGATTTTTTATTTTGCTTTGGATCAAAGATATCCCAATCCTACTAAAATATTTTAACAACACATACCAACCATATCAAAACCAAGACTACATTATGTGATCTAATGCAATTTCAAAATCCTTTCTTTCTGTAGAACAACCCATTTTTAAGATTTTGTCCAATCTGTTAGCCGAAATCCGATCAGATTATTTATGAACAGCTGGGCCCAGCTTTCCAGGAATCAGGCGTGACGTAAACCATGCATAGTGTAGTGGACGGTCCAAAAGGACCCACATGCTCAATAGCTCCTCCATAACTTCCTATCAGCTCAGTGAAATTATGCTTCTGCTGGGTGTTTAGAGCAACTATCAGCTGCCTGTAAATCTTAAAATATAATAGCATGTTTAATTAAGATCCTAAATGAAAAGATGACATATACAGAATACAGGTTCCAAGAACAGCCTCCAACCTTTCTGGACGTTCCACACTTTGGCACTATCGTGGATTTGAAAAGGAAGGATCTTCATCAAAGTGATAAAAAGCAAATAAAAAGTGATATTAAATGGGTAAAGGGAACTGTATGCATATGATTTATGTTTGCTTTAGTGGAGGAATCACTCATACAAAAGTGCTTCAAAGAAGGCTAATCATGACCTTAGAATTAAAGGCTCCTTGCTATAAAGGGATGACATTTAATTAACGACAATCTGAAGTGAAATATAAAGCGGAACTAGAGGCACCGTTCTCTGTGTTCTGGCGGTTTCCACTAAACCTGCAGAAATCCTGTAAGAACTCTAAGAATGGGTGGGTTTCTCATCCCTGGAGAGACATTTTAAATCCCAAAGGGCACAGCAGTATAGTCCATGGGAAATTAGGGAAAGACATCTGGGATCCCAAACTAGGAGCCGGGACACCCTTTCAGCCATGTACAGATATCAGCAGGCAACCGTCAGCTGATGCTAGGGTAACTAGGGTAACTAGAGTTTTTTTTTCAATTTATTGCCGCATATTGTGGTAGCTAAATCATTTTATTTCTAAACAGGATTAGTTATTTATAACAGAAAATTATTTGACTCATTCCCTAATCTAAGTCCATTACACCTGGAAATTCCACGAACCAACCATCCATCCATCCATCTATCCATCCATCCACCCATTCATTCATCCATCCCTCCACCCACTCAGCACAAGGCACTGGAAATACTGGACAGGATGGATCATCACATGGCACACACTGCCACATTTTGACAATTTAAAGATTTCGATACACCTGAAGTGTTTGTTTTTTGGAGTGAGGTAGGAGCTCAGAGTATCTGTATGAAATCTGTATGAAAAGGAGGAAGCCACAGTGTGGGAGGTGCTAGCTGCTGAGTTACCACAAATCTAGCAAGAAGCCAGAGTAGATGGAACAGTGGGATGAATCCCTCTCCAACCTAAGATAGAGCTGGAGATTTCTGCAAGTTTCTGGGGTGCATCTGACATCAACCGTGTTTGTTGGTGTATTAAATTTGCAGGCTAGATCTATAAAAATTTCAGCAAAAGCCTACTATCGCTGTCAGTTATGGTGTCCTTGAGGATATGCAGGGTAGCACAGCCACTCTAGGTTTGATGGCCTCACTGACTTCCATAGACCATGTCTGTACGCTCGATGTAGCAAGCAAGCTGCTAATTAACCTCCGTATGTTATCAAATATGTTACATGAATCGGCCTGAAATTATTATCGTCCCTTTGGAAGCAGTCTAAAGCTCAACTAACTCAACCCAAAAGATTAATCTACGAGTTGGCACTGCATCTACTGAGAACCATCAGCAGAAATGGTCAACTTTTCAAAAATAAATCTTTGAATTTATTGTGGAAAACTCAAGGGCAGAAGGACGGAGTGAGGGGAGTTTGGGCGGAACAGACTCAGACTCCGTTACTGATGTAGGGAGAGGCAGCAGGGCGATGAGAAAAGGTGGAAAATGAAACAATCAAAGATAAATAAAAAGACACCATTTCAACAGGGAGTGGAGAAAAGAAAAAAAAAATACCCATGGCAACCAAGATTATCAGCATTACTGAAGCCCCGGCTTGCTTTGGGGGCTTTCTCAGAACACACGCCTCCTCAAAAGGAAAATAATAATATATATTACAGTAACACGCACTGCGGTTTCATTCCATTATTTTTAGCTCCTGAAGTCTGAATGGACAACAGAGCCAAGGAGGCTCCTGAGATAGAGGCAGGAGTCATCGACAATGAGGACAATGCTGATTTGATTCCAGTTAACGTTAAGTATGCTTCGAATGGTGGAAAGATGGCTTTAGCTAAATTAACCCCTGTGTTATTTTTGGGGTCGAAGTTACCCCAGTCCATTTTCAAAATGAGGATAAATTCTATAGAATTCGAATAGAATTTAGAACGGAAGAAGTAAAATACACAAGGGTTAAAACACCATCTTCAATCGAGTTACGTGTTGAGGCGATAAAATGATAACGAGCTATTTATTGACAAAGAACTTCCACATGTATAGCTATATAGGGAGATTAGGTGAAAGTCAATTTGACATTGTATTTCTGAATAATAATAATAACACTTAATCAGTGGAGATTTCCTGCTCTCTGGTTTACAGATGCTGGCACCTTAAACATGGAGTCTAAGCTTTAACCTGCCTCAGAGTGACAGGCAACAACAAGGTCACTTATCTGTGGTAATATGGCAGAAATATACAGTGAGTGGCTTTTAAATGTCGGCTGAAACCATATGCACCTCATTCATTCTGTTTTTATAAAGGCCAGGTTTGAAGAATATCTTGTAATATCTAAGAAAGGGATGTCTGATTCTCTCCATTTAGCGGGAAATAGAGGCAGCATTGACTTCTGTGCGAGTGATTTCCACCCATCGACAGACCTGAGCCACAACTCTCTCAATGAGCTAAATGTAATAGACTTCTTGATGTTTTAATCAATACTAAAATATTGAGGCTATAGTTTCGGTTTCATTCAATCTGATGAATCACAAGGATGGGATGAGATTAGTAGAAAAGTAAATACCTGTCCCCCAGTACCGGGGGCCACCAGCAGAGAGCTAGAAGAGGCTCCCGTCAGTGACGGATCGACCTTATAAGTGCACAAATGTTCACTGAGATTCAACGCATCAATGACAATAATGTTTGGGGCTCAAGCTTACAGGCCTCATATTTCTTCAGAACTAATCTGAATGGGCAATGCGAGTGACAGAACTTGCTGGAAGAACTGGAGGCCATATGAAGAAGTGAAACAATATCCCATTTCATGAACTACAGCATCCTAAACATCTTAAATGCAGCCACAGCCCGAGGCTATAATGTATACATTTATGCCGATAATGTCTTGACTGTATTACTCCTCTCGATGTCTGACATCGTGAGTCTTCATCGTGTTTGGTTATTTACGGCATGTTGTCCCAAACTGGGCTTTCCTTGTATTAAATACACTTTATAAAATATGCAAAGAGTTCCGTGAGACGCATCCATCGATTCAGGCCGGGCGATGGCAGGCTTATTACAGGCGGAGACATATCTCTCCATTGAAAAACCACAACTCACAGACGACAATTCCTTTAAAATGAAAAATAATACATATAATACATAGAAAACCGGGTTACAAAAATAATTATACATGCATTTTGTAAAAAATCAAACCTTTGACCTTATAGTGGCCCTTTCTGTGAAAGAAGTTATTTCTTTCTAAGTTGCTTCTGTCTTAGTGCTCAGGGATGAAATGAAGCTTAATGTGTCATTTATACAAGTAAGAGTACAGGCATATGGGAATGTGTTTGTTTTCACATATCCCATCATGCTCTGCTTTTTATGACACATACTCATACAGAGGTGAGAGTGAAGGTTGGGGTCTGAGTGTGGGGTCAGAGATCTAACCCTCCGAGCCACACACCACCCCCCCAATACCGCTGGTGTTGTGGTCACTTACATCAACAGCCTCTGGGGGATGGCATAATGCTTTATAATATAAAGTATTAAAGAATGCCAGCTCCACTGGGCCATGCTGGAATCAGTATTTACGTTGTGCCACTCCTGTACACTTTCTTTGGACCATCTCTGATGTGCACCAGTGTTTTTCAGAATCAACACTGAGCAGGCAGCTTCAGCTAAAGTAAATACCTGATGGAATCAGATATCTCTGAGTCCTGCACGGCACGTGTCCTATTCTTAGACGTGGGTAGCTGAAGTAACAGCCATGGTGACGACTAAACAGGCAGAGTGATACGCTCTTATGGGCACCTTTAGCGAAGATGTAAATCAGTACTGTAAAGCAGCAAGGCCGCAATGCTAAGGCGCTAAGCCTTTCACGCATTCGCGTGTGTGCTTCTCTTCACATGTCTTATACTGTCTGAATTGTCACATATCATCACAGACACACTGACAAGCCATAATCACATGGAGCACGTTCAGTACAGCCGGTTATAAAGCAGTTATTGCTACCAGATTGCCAGCTTGATTCTCTGATGGCAAATGACGTGCCTTTTAGGCTAAAAGTCAACTGTTTGTTCAAACATTCTCGAATTTAATGAGTGCAATTCCTGGCAAATGAACTACTAATCTAATCTGGAGTGAATTAGTGCATAAAAATGCAAATGAACTGAGTGCTAACTGAATAGCATCAGGGTGGTGAATGTCATTTCTGGAGCTCAGTGTGGACTCCAAAACAATCACTGAGACCTGCTCTGTGGGTTGGCATAACAAGATGTATCTGTATGCACTATTGTTCAAAATCCATTTGTATTGCTCAATATTTCCTTAAAGCCACATGGATATTAGCTGGGAGTAATGCAGGTTAAGTGTATTGCAGACCCAGCAGCTGAACGGTGAATTTCCAGTCACAGAGGAGATGAATACGCGTGGGAGAGGTGAGGTACGGACACCCAGGGTCAACGTCTCTCAAAAAGTGAGGCTATTTCAGAAGGCAGCTTTGCGGTAGTGCTTCAAGCAGTGAGCGAGTTCTGTGTTTACAGTGTGCCTTGTGCTTAGCCAAAGCTACAAAAAAATAATAAAAGGGGATCGTCCAAATGACACGGCCCATACTCTCTGTCAGAAATATTAGCTGGAGAACTTATACAGGTGACAAGCTAAACAGCTTTCAGTAAATATAACTTTTATCCCACGCAAAGATATTTCACGGTTGAATTGACAGGTTCCAGGACTCCTAGACCATCTGCAGGAAACCTGGGAAGGTTATAAATCAACTCGAGGCATTAATATTTTCTTATTTTCTCAAAGCGAGAAGAGAGATTGGAGGAGCTAATGGGACTGAAGCGTACGCACACTGTTTGTTTTGGCCCCGATTCCTGAAATCTTCCTCTGACAGACATTTTCTGCCTCAGTGGAAAAGATCATAAAAATTTCGGAGGAAAATAGAACTGGAAAATCTTAAGACTGCTACCCCCAAATAAAAGGTAGAAGATGATCTATATTGTCTGTTTTTGGATGACATGAAAGACTGACCTCAGGATGATAAGGACTAGCTTTGAGATTTTTCTGGTTTCACTTTTTCCATTTCTAGCGCTCATCAAACTTACCGTACAGATGGAATGTTACAAGTCTGTAAAAACAGGACACAACAGATGATACAGAAGGATAAGCTGAACAGGTGCAATCACCACACAAGTCACGTTATCGGACAAACTTGTTATTGCATCACATCATCATGGGGCAGAGCTGAAGGTGTATGATTCAGCCTGGTATCTTTTATACTTGAGACAGATAGAGAAGGTTGTGTAAAACAAATTTTGTTTCCTGCAGCATGCAGTCAATAAAATCAGGGACAGAGAAAGAGAATCCAAATGGCAAATGCTAGTGAAGTGTGTTAATGTCCTTAACAGGTCTCCCTGCACAGGTACCTCTTCTGCACGCTAGATAATACCTTCTGATTAATGTGACCCTGATGGAAACGCTTCTCATTCCAGATGAAGTTTGTAGAGCTCTGAGCTTCAGCCCTGTATGTTCTAGAGGGATCTTTTACAAAATCTGCATCAATGCATCTACACGACATGGCTACACAACTGTATGGCTTTGGAACAAGATACTATAACCTCAGGGTGGTGAAATGCATGCTGGGAGGTATACTCACCACCCATGAGCAGAAAGTCTTTGATTTTTTGCTAAGTCTGAGAATGTTATGGGGATGGTGTGTGCCTCAGAGGGTTAGGGTGTTGGTTGAAATGCCATGGACAGCATCTCAGTTGCACCTGGAACTGTGTGACCCTGCTTTACTTAACTCCATGTCGCTTTGGATAATAGTGTTTGCTAAATTAAAAAAGTGTCAGCAGAAAACAAGTTAGCAGTAACAGGTAGAGTTGTGTGGATGTGAGACGATTTCCCAGCACTCAAAGATTTTCTTTTGTTATGGGTGACTAGCAGATTACCCCATGGCTTTGCTCACTGCGTGCAAGGGAAAAAAATAAAATGCAGTATTTATAAAATAAGTTTGTTAATTACCAATTTTATTTTTCAACACATAAAAAGCATTTACAATATCATAGAAATCAATGTGAACAACATTATTAACATCATTATCATATGAGAATATGAAGTAATATATAAGAAGCACTGTAACGTTCCTGCTCATGGTTGGATCTTGGGGGTGTTCTGCTTTTATTAGTTTTATATGCACTTTTGTTTTGAAAGCAGGAGACCGGGATGGCGATGGTCTAATGGGGAACAGGGATATGTTGGAATAGGAATGGTGAATGAGAGACAGGACTGAACGAACGGCAACGAAGTTTAAAAAGGGGACCGGTGGCTCTGCACGGAGCGGAACGTCATTGGAGTCGGTGAGAGTTTTTCTTC
>JAAGVU020000588.1:0-11021 GCA_011763525.2 Mormyrus iriodes | reverse complement strand
TGGATTTAACTGAACTCCAGGGAATGTTCAGTGCCTTAGAAAATTTTTTGTATCCATCCCCTGACTTAAACTTTTCAATAACCTTTTCTCTGATTTGCTTGGTGTTTTCTTTTGTCTTCATGTTGTAATGGTAGCCAGGAATACTGATAAGCCAGTGAATAGGCCTTCCAGACACAGATGTCTTTATACTACAATCACTTGAGACACAGTTATTGCACTCAGGTGATGTCCATTGCACTAATTGTGAGACTACTAGCACCAATTGGCTGGACCTCTGTTGAATTAGGTCAGTCACTTTAATGGGGGTGAATAGTTATGTAATTACTTATTTCATGTTACATATTTTTATTTAATTGTCATTATTTTGTAGAAATCAGTTTTCACTTTGACAGGAAAGGGTTTTTTTGTAAAGCCAAATTATGTTGATTATTATTGATTTATAAAAGCAATAAAAGGGTAAAACATACAAGGGGGTGAATACTTTTTATAGGCACTGTATGTTTGGAAGAAAACTTTAGGAATATAAAATCTTATCTTTATAAAGAAAAATTATTTTATTTGACAATAACATATACAAAATTAAGTATATCACTGTTAAAAAGCAACCACAAACAACAGAGTAACTGTAGGTCGATAATCAATATTACAAAATCCACAACCTAAGAGAGCACAGAATGTTTTTGATACAGCAAAGCCACATAGAAGGTGGCAAAAAATGCATTTTGGCGTTATTTTAGTAAAGAAAATGAAAGCTCTATTAAAATGAAATACTCTCTTTATTAAGACCCACTATCAGTTTAATACTAGCAGTGGCACAGACAAGGAAACAAATCTACTGCATTTTACGGCAAACATTACACAGTTACCACATTTACATTTAACACACAGTAAATATACAAATACATATACTAACTTACACTATTTAAAGATAAGCGATTACCTCAGCCAGTTATCGACACTCGGTGAGACTGCCCCTCATACAGTGTCGTATTGCTGAAACGACGTCGATTGCGTTTGAAGTATGCGGCTACCTTTAGCTAGGAGGCGGATAATTTATGCCATCTGCTATTGTATAATAACATTTAAATTCTATCCCTCGAAAATTTACTGACCCCAGTTTTTTAAATGTATTTTTTGTCTTATATTTGCTGCGATACGTACAGGAAAATGACAGGGATATTGTATTACCCCGGCTCAAGTGTGTGTATCAAACCATCGGGGCATACCGAACAGTTAAATAATATATCCTGTGCTGTTACACCCCTAGTTTACATGCTGAAATCAACAAAAAAAAGATGATTTCACAGACGCAGAGTGTTTTTGTTATGCTTAGCCAGTTTTACTTATTTTTTTAATAAAGAACTATGACAGATACAGTGAGGGAAATAATTATTTGACCCCCTGCTGAATTTTTAAGTTGACCCATTAATAAAGACGTGAGAAGTCTATTTCACTGGTAGGTTTAGTTTAACAGCAAAAGATAGATTATTAACAAACAAGGAATAAAAAAATCATTATGTAACAATTATAAACCAAGTCATTTGTCTAGGGAAATAAGTATTTGTTCCCTTGGAATACATGCTTTTGTGCTTGGTAGAGTAACCACTGTTGGCAATTTTCATTCACTCCTTTTTGTAGATCTCCTCCAAATCTTTAAGTTTTTAAGCTATCACTTGGATACACGAAGCTTGAGTTCCCTCCATATGTTTTCTATGGGAATAAGGTCCAGAGACTGGCTACTCCACTCCATGACCTTACTGTGCTTCTTCTTGAACCATTCCTTTGTTGCTTTGGTCGTATGCTTAGGGTTGTTGTCTTGCTGGAAGACCCACCCTTAATGCTTTTTTAGTTCCCTGGCTGAAGGAAGGAAGTTCTCATCCAAGATTTCACAGAACTTGGCCCTGTCCATCCTTCCTTCAATGCGGTGCAACTGTCCCGTACCCTTGTCATAAAAACAGAGGTAGTGGTTGATGTTGTCCTCTGGACATGTGAGTTGACCACTGCGTTTCTCTCCCAGAAATTTCTTTGTGAACCCAAATGGATTGACAATGAAGGCAATGCGGTTGTGGGTCCTCTCCTTGCCCCTCTTCCTGTGCCACTCAGCACACCGCAGAGTGGTTAGCCTTTCCCGCACCACACCTCTGAGTTCTGCCAAAGCTGCCTTCTCTTGCTCACTTGCTTTCTTGTACTGGCTCCTGAGTGTCCGTAGCTCTTGTCTGAGTTGGGCGACCTTTGCTTCGCGTCGGTTTGGAATAGGTGCTGCAGTCATAGTCTTAGTGGCACGTTGTTCCTTAATGCCAAACCTGTCTGATGCGATGCTCATTATGCAGCTGCTCATTGTCCTGAGCCTCTGGTCCACATCTCCCTTGGCTGTTACTTCAAGGGCTGTATCAACATCTACATCAAACTGATGCCACTCTGACTCTTTGTTGGCAGCGGGCCGCAAAATCCGATGGTGTTGTGATGGTCTGCTTCGGGGTGTAACTTGTGGTGCTTGGAGGTTCTGGGCACTTTGGGGTCTGTCCGGACCTGGCTCCTCCTCCGTCTTACCAGGTGCTGTGTCTAGTACTGGTACTGTGCGGTGCAGCACTAACTTCCTCATGCAGCCCATCTTGGTCTGGTGTATCTTCAGACCTGTCAGGTTTTTGCACACATCTGCAGACTGAACTCGTAGTCGGTTGAACATTCACGTCGGTCGTTGCCAAAATATCTGTCCGTTCCGGGTACTTATTCTACCCCCCTCTCGGGGGCCCCTGGGGGTATTTCTCCTTAGGGTTATTCTTAGCGTAAGTTGGGTGCTCCCTTTAAAGAGCTGCAGCTTGGGTTGCTAACCCTCCCTGCCCCAGGTGCCGTCTCTCCGAGCTGTCCACTGTCTCTTCAGTTGTCACCACACTTTTGAGGTTGTCATCCAGCCTTTTCATGAAAGTCAATGGCCCGCCATACTGGATTAGTACTGAAATACATCTTGTGTGCAACCTGGACACATCTTCAGTGATCTAACCGGGGTCACGGGGTGTTTCAGGTCTTACCTCAGACACCCTCACCCAGGTTACCCAGCTGGAGGTGATCGGGCCCCGACTTGTGTCCAGGTAGCGCACTACGCCATGCATCCCCCCTCCTCAACCAGAGCCATCGTGAAGCCTTTTCTGCAGCTTCAATGATGTGCTCCCTAGACACCATCTAAGCCTGTGTGGAATCGAGCATGTCGCTCGAATCCTCAGACTCTGTACCTGTGATTAGAAGGTCACCGGTTCAAGCCGAGTCTTAGCATATCTTTGGGTCCTTGAGCAGACCCCCAGCTCCCTGGATGCTGCTATGGGTGGCTTCCCTTTGTGGCCACCTTGCTGATGCCTACACAGCGCAATTTGGGGAAGGTGTGAAGTGTATTTCCCCATGGGGATCAACAAAGAATAAATAGAATCTGCCACAGTGCTCCTTTAAGAAGATTGCACAGGAAGTTCAGTAGAAATAAACCAGCAAATAATGTGTCTTAAATGCCTAGAAATATTGCACCTTAGTTACTGAGTTAGGGCTGGGCCACTTAAGGGAGATCCATCTGTTTCAGGCGAGAACACGTGTGCTCTAAATGGAACTGATTAATTTAGTTAATTCACATTTTTGATGTTTTACATAGAGGTGATTCTTTAAGAACTGCATAAGCATCTGTTGGGTTCTCTGCATATTCGATCTTGTCTGGGAACTAGATCAGAATATCACTGAGGTACAGTATATGACAAAGATATTCAGCATATGAAGATAGTTCTTGACAAGCAACTGGAATTACAAGATGCTCATAGTTACCAATATAAACAAGGAATATAGACTTGCACTCGAGTCGTTACATTATAAAGTGATAAATTTATCTGAGCTGAACTGACCAAGATGCTAACAACTGACTTGCAGTCACTGAGTTGAACCACTGACACACTGAAATGGCGCCCGGACCTGAATTTACCAAACGATGACATTGTGTCAGTTTGTAGCTGCCCTGCAGTCCCTTAACCAAGAAGAATCAGATCCTCTGAAACAATTCTTCCACAGTGAATTAAAATAAAAATTATTTTAAAATTAAAAAAAAATTGAAACAGATTTCATTTGGTTTACAGGATTATATGAGGATCACAGTGATCACAGTTACTCTCCTGATCCTTGATGGGGATGCCATCAATTGCATTAAACAATAAGTGTGTCTGGTTTGTCTGTGCCAATATCCCCATCTGGAATCAATGACGTTTACAGCTGAACCAGAGTCTATAAAGGCTCTAGTGTAATAAGCCTTGCCCTGGTGAGATTGTTGTGCAGGGAGGAGAAACAGCAGAAGTACAGCCAGGATCCCCTTGTAGTGAAACCTTCTTGAGTCAATATGCACATTCTGCTGCAGAGACTTTTAAATGCCTCAATTCCTTAGATTACAGCATCATTGGACAAAGGGTAAGATGGCTATTAGCCTGCAGGGTGACATGATAGTCCCTCATGCTCTCTAGCACTAACTCCCTCTGCTGCTTCCACAGGAGCACTTCCAGACAGGCTGAGAGACCAATGAACCGGGGATCTCTCCCTTGTTCTGACATGCAGTCTCTCATTTGAGGGTGTCTGCGAGCCCTCGTCTTTAGGCTGTGATGAGGGCAGGCTCGTTCAAGCCACTCTCAGCTGAAAGTATCTTAAGGTCCAGGGCATAGTTTGAGGCCATTCACTAGCCCTAGCTCAAACACAGGAGACTGGCTTATACCTATTGCTTAGCCCTGGAGCAATCAAACACACTTCTAAGATGGGTGAGAAAGGTGTCTGAGCTCTGTTTCTCCCAAAGGGCAGTATCCCAAGCTAGTGTTATTATGTCTAAAGTAAAAACCACCAGAAAGTCAACATGGAACCACCACTGAGACATTCTAATGGTTGCTTGTTTTTACAGCCACTAGAGCTTGTTAACTGGTGATGCTTCCTGGTATTGCTGATTTGCGCTTCCTTCTGTAACATCCCACCCTGGAAGTGTTCCTCCTGGTTTGCAGACCATGACACAACAGTTGCTGATAGCAATGTAAAAACCTTACAGATTCAACACTTCTGTTTTAAAGAAGGAGTCAATGTTACCAAATTGTCCATTACAAATATAATATTCATTTTTATCATTATATTGCTTAGCTAGCACTTTTATCCAAACTCTCTCATTTATATTACTGGATAATTAAAAAAATAAACTTTTAGATATACAAATTGATTATGAATAATATTTCCTTACTTTCAATATTGTCCTGAGAATATGATGGTAAGCACACTCAACCTTTATTTTACAGAGGACACATGACAAGTAGCAGGACGTAAATCATGTCAGATACAACCAGCTCCCAATATTGAATATTTATTTTTATATGGATGATGGGGAAGGCGCAATGGTGCAGTGGTTAGCATTGTTGCTTCACACCTCTGGGACCAGCGTTTGACTATCCACCATGGCTCCATGTGTGTGGATTTTGCATGTTCTCCCCATGACGTCATGGGGTTTCCTCTGGGTACGGTTTCCCCCCACAGTCTAAAAACATGCTGATGTTAACTGGAGTTAGCAAATTGCCTGTAGGTGTGCATGTGTGAGTGAATGGTGTGTCCTGCAATGTGATGGTGCTCCATCCTGGGTTGTTCCCTGTCTTGCGCCCATGGCCTCTGGGATAGGCTCAGGATCCCCTACAACCCTGAATAGGATAAACGGTTACAGAAAATGGATGGATGGATATGGATGGTGACCCTGCCTTGTCTTCCTCAATATTATGTCCAAAGTACTCTCCTTATTGACAAAATAACCACGAAATAGCAAATGTGATCGATGAATTACTTCTTGGGTAGATTATATGTCAGTGGTAAAAATTGATTCGGTTCTTTGTCCTCCTTCTTTCACAAGAGCTCTTGGTGACTGAAAAGAAATTTCTTCCCAGCCCCATGTTTGGGTAGGATTTTAATTTATTCCTTTAGAAAGGTTCCTGTAGATACCTGCCTGAAATTAAATATACAGAATGTATAGCTTTTTGAACAAAAAAATGCTGCGTACGGTTTGTTCATTTTAGTTGTACAAATGTTTTCTGAATTTATAAGAATAATTTTTATACTAAAATGCTAAAAATGTCAAAGTAAAGTGAAACCAATACCTATTTATCCATATTATTCATGTATATTCTACTTGCTTATCCTGCTCAGTTTTTAGGGGAGTTTTCAGTAAATATACTCCAGTGCTTCACTCTGCCTATGAAATGAAACCCCTAAAGAATGTTATCTACATTAATGGGGGGTGTTGGGATGCTGTGCCTGTGATTGGGAGGTCATTGGTTTGAATCCCAGGGTTAGCTGAATGATTTCATTGTTGGACCCTTGAGCATGGCCCTTAACCCTGAGTTGCTCCAGGGACTTTTTGATCCAGTTTTCTCAAAAATCCATGAATAAAAGTGTCTTCCCAATAAACATAATGCTATTTATGATGAAACCTTATTTGGCTAGCATATCAGAATGACACCTAAAAACTAAAACTTAAACACAGTTTTCATTTGACAGCTGTATCTATATTTATGTGTCGTTTGCCAGTGCCAGTAAAACCATCATGCCACTCATGATTGATGAGACTCAGCTGGTTTAGCGTTAGTATCTATATTTCAAATGCCCAGAGATATAATCAATGATATACATAGACTGTCCTAGTCTTATAACCTATGTGACTTTATATGGCTCGCACATATGACCAAAGTTTAATAAAGAAAAAAGTTAATGCATGTAAAAATTCAATTTGCCCGGCTGTACGTCTGGCTGAAGCGTGCTACCTTGTGCACTGCGCACAGTACGATAGTTGCCATGGGAAAGTATTGTACTGTATGGCAGTAGTGTCAATCTTAAACCTAATAGTCAGTGCAGTTATCCTACATATGTCCACTTTGTAATTCGGAAACAGTCTGTACATATAATCTGTAAAAGCGGAGGGGGGGGATAAGGGATGTTGGGGGTTAAATTTGTCTTGTGACAAAGCCTACTTTAGACCCATTGAAAATGGGCCCACTAGTTGAGAAATAGTGCATTAGGCTACCACGGTCACCACTTAATGCGGCATCTTCAAAGGGGGCATCAACTGTGGGAGAAGGGCATATGGAGTACGGCCTGCTTATGGAGCCACATGGGGTATGACTGGGACTGTTGTTAGGGTCCATTACGAACACATTCCCTACACAGTAGCCCTTCATAACCTGGTTCCTGTGGATCCTCTGCCATGTTGATGATGACCAATGAAGGTAATTACAAAGTTTTTTTTTCAGTTTCCTTGTGAAATCTGTGGGGAAATGTGGGGAAATGAATAATAGCAAATTGAAACACCAAAACTGCTAATTTGCACATAAATTTAAGACGGTTAAAAAATCTGATTTTTCTGTCCACAGTGACCCCTTGATCATTAAGACTCAAACTGCTGAAATAATCATGATATGGCATTGAAGATTATTATTGTGTTGCATTCAGGAAAAAGGGTCCCTTTTACCACAATTTTTTTAATGAAACTAGGGCATTAACATTACCATTTTCTGTTTTATTGCAAGCAATACATATACAGATCATCTTCCATAGCAGAGCAATCAACATATCCTTTGAGGGATACCAGAGGAGTTACTGGGGTGTATGGACACGTCACCGCTATGTGGTCTGAAGAGCTACAATGGAAGCTCACCATGTTTAATACCTGATAGCCCGCCCTACCAACGTCCTAATTAAATACAATTCTAAAAATTCTTTTAGGTTGAAAACACCGCTGTGACAGTATAGGCGTTAGTGGCTAGCTATGCTACCTACTACCTACCTACTGGCCAGCTTGGCCTGAATGTAAAGTTGAGGGGAGGCTTGTGGGAGACAGGGGCTCCATCTAGGATAAAGGAGTGTGAATCAACACCTAAATAAATATAAGGAATCATATCCTAAACCAAGCTTTCATTTTTCATGTTAGCTGACTAGAGAGGTTTGCAGTCCATCAATCTATTTTCCAACCACTTATCCAGTGTACAATGCTAGCAGGTATGAAATGTATTTCTGTAATTTATTATTAATGTATTATATTTTTTAGGAGATGAGTTTCACAAGATATCATTACATGGAACATACCAAATAATAATAATAATAATAATAATAATAATAATAATAATAATAAATGTTAGAAAAATAAAAGTCATACGTCATATAAATGTTATTTATTCTATGGATCATTGAATGGAGCGGGATGATTATCCATTTGTGTGTGCGGATTAGCCCTTCACGGCATGGTTGCCATATACCAAATAGATGGATCGTTGAGCCATGCTGGTTAGCAGACCTGTATTTGTTTAAAAATGCAAGCTTCATTTATCAGACAACTGTCAAAATGACAGCAACACAGCTCCTGTGGCTTATTTACTAGGATTTCCAAGAGTATTCAGTAAAAAAACCTCACAATTATTTCTAACAGAGTTTAACTACTGAGAAGTAATTAATGACAATGGTTAAAAGACCACATAAAACATAAAACAGAATTTAAATAATGGAAAAAAATCTCGTCTGACTCTTTGCACATTGGATTTGTATTGCCAATTTCTTAACTATAATGTTACAAAAGCAGCAATATTTCCATGCAGCAGAAAGATAATCTTGCACTTGACTTCCACTATCGAGTCATTTTAACAGGCTCATTCATCCATGAATTATTCATGGGTATTCAAGCTCTACTTCACTCCAAAAGGAAGTGCTTTCTCTGAGCCCCGTCACAGGATATCAGGAGCTAATTCATTATTCAAGAGGCAGAAGTACTAGCTACTAGGGGCATCTTAATGTCTTTGATTTCCTTCACATGCTTCTGTACTTCTACCACATACGTTACCTTTTCAAATAGTAGTATGCTGGAATTCTGAGATCTTTTTTTCAAACCTCAGAAGGTTTTATTGAAGTATATTACTTATGACATCATCAGTGTTACATTTAGCTCTAAATTAAATCATGCCATTTCTGCATTTTTGTTAATTGTGCATCCATCCTGCGACTCTCCCATTGTATCGCATCGCAAACGTGTTCTGTTGAATTTAGATCCAGTGACTGAGAAGGCCATGAAACCAGTTTTAGGTGACTTTTGCTTTGTGAGATGGTACATTATCCAGCTGAACATAGCCATTAGAAGATGAGTAAATTGTGGCACATGGTCAGCCACAATACTCAAACATGCTGTGGCATTCAACTAATATGTGATTAGTATAAATGGTTCCAAAGTGTGCCAATAAAACATTCCCCACACCATTACACTGCCACCACCTCCCTAATGTTGACAACACGCAAGTTGGGTCAAAGCATTCATCCTGTTGGTGCCAAATTCTGGCCTCCCATCTTTGTGTCTCAGCAGAAATTGAGATTCACCAGATCTCTTTACATTTTTCCAGTCTTCAACTATTCAGTTTTGAGTGAACCTGTGCCCACTGCAGCCTCAGCTTTCTGTTTTTGCCTGACAGGAGTAAAACTTGACATAGTCTTCCACTGTTGTAGTCCATCTACCTCAAGGTTCAACATGTTGTGCATTTTGTGTTGTTAACACAACCTTTCTGTAAGCATCAAATCAGTCTGGCCATTCTCCTCTGATCTCTCTCATCAACAAAGCATTTCTGTCAGTAGAACTGCCACTCACTGGATGCTTTTTTGTTTTTTGCACCTTTATGAATAAACTCCAGGTACTGTTGTGTGTGAAATTCCCAGGAGATCAGCGATTATAGGAATACTTAAACCAACCCGTCTGGTACCAACAATCATGCCATGGTCAAAATCATATTTTTTCCCCCATTCTGGTGTTTCATGTGAACATTAACTGAAGGCACTGACCTGTATTTGCATAATTTTATAATTGTGCTACTGCCATATGATTGGCTGATTAGATAATTGCATGTACAGGTGTTCCTAATGAAGTGCTCAGTGAGTGTCTATTTCAGTTGGTGGATGTTAATTATTTCATATTTTAATAGGACACCATTTCTACATTTATACAGATCAGATGGGTTCAAAATTTTCTTTTATGTACACTTAGTGACAAAAAAAGTTAAGCACCCAGACGGAGTGATAGAAATTAAATGAATCTACACGTGGTGAAAGGTCATGTGACTGTATCACAATGATTATAATATCAGATCAAATAGACAACAGAGTTGGCAGTATGGGCACACTGCTGGTCAACTATCAGTAGGGTGTGGTACCTCCTCCTGGGCATGAATACATGTGGCGATAC
This sequence comes from Mormyrus iriodes, assembly GCA_011763525.2. NCBI lineage: Eukaryota > Metazoa > Chordata > Actinopteri > Osteoglossiformes > Mormyridae > Mormyrus > Mormyrus iriodes. Next base: position 775 of record JAAGVU020000588.1, on the reverse strand, counting down.
GGTGGGGAAGGGAGTTGTACAACCATTGTATCCTCTTCTGTGGTAAGTCAGCCCACAGCTGTTGTAAGAGATTGGCACTGGGTCTGAGTTGACGTCCGAGCTGATCCCCACATGTTCAATTAGGGAAAAATCGGGGGACCTGGCTGGCCATGGGAGGACCTCAACATGACACAGGTAGTCCATAGACACATGTGTCATGTGTGGACGGGCATTGTTTTGTTGAAAGACTGTACCAGGGTGCTGTCACAGAAGGGGTAAGACATGTGGATGCAGGATGTCACTGATGTAGCCCTGTGCTGTCAGGGTCCCCCAAATCATTACCAGAGATAACCTGAAGTCATACCCTATGGCTCCCCACACCATGATGCCAGGAGTAATGCCAGTGTGTCTCTCCACAACATTGGCAGGATTGGGCCTCTCCCTTCGGCTCTGCCATACGCGCAGACAGCATTCTTCCGTGGTAATACAGAACCAAGATTCATCGCTGAACATGGTATGATGCAACTTGTCACCAGCCCAAGCCTCCCGGTAATGGTACTATTCCAAATGCAGCCGCCTCTGTGCTGGTGTTAACGGTAACCTACGCGTGGGATGGTGAACCCATAGTCCGGCTGCTGCCAGTCATCAAGACACGGTGCAGGATGATACGGGGTCTTGTAGAGAGTGAAATACCTGTGTCTGGATGGCAGAATGCTTTTTCAGAATCCTTTTTATTAGCCAAGTATGTTTCCATACAAGGAATTTGCCTTGGTGGTGCTTTTAGAAGACATTACAA
>JAAGVU020000587.1:0-11021 GCA_011763525.2 Mormyrus iriodes | reverse complement strand
TCGGCTGGCCTGGGAACGCCTCGGGATTCCCCCAGAGGAGCTGGATGAAGTGGCCGGGGAGAGGGAAGTCTGGGCTTCCCTGCTGAGACAGCTGCCCCAGCGACCCGGCCTCGGATTTAGTGGGAGATGATGGATGGGTGGATGGATATATTAGACACGTATGAGGATACGTGTGTAGGAGCTCATGGCTGTAGACCTCGCACAATAATTTTGATGATCTTTGCTGCACAGTACATGTCGGCCCCTCACAGGCGGCCCGTGCAAGCTCGAGGGCTGAAATTTGGTGGGGATAAACTAGGGCCATAGAGGGACACGTGACATTTTCTGAGCACAAGAGTGAGAGGGTGGGGCAGCATTTAAGGGGCCAGCACATGCACACTCAGCTTAATAGTCGAGTCTGCATTCACTACGTGTATATTCCGGACCTCTTCAGTTTGCAATTCATTATGGGATCTGTTGTCTAGTTAGGCCGCATTTGCTCCATGTATATTTTGGAATTCTCCAGTTTACAATGCATTATGGGATTTGCTGTATGCGATTTCAATGTAAGTTAATGGAGGCCTGAGGCTTACTTAGGCCTGAAAAAGCTTGCCTCAGTGCCGGGCCGTGCGAGCTACCGACCTGTAATTTGGTGTCAGCATACTAGGGCCAAAGGAGAACACACTTGCCAAAATTCATGGAAGCAGCCCTCACAGGAAAGTTTTTATGAGCCTTTGAAAAGATGAAGGTCACCCGATTTAAGTGAATGGGGGCATCCCCCCTCCATTTCTCAGGTGATAACTCGGTGTAGGAGTGACATAGGGAGATGATTCAAAGTGTTTCTGAAACTATACAGTCTGCCGTTTCATTCCCTTTATACATGTCTATTAAAATTCTTTTGTCTTCCCCTCTGAAATTAAGGTCGTTTTTACAATCGCCAGCGCCAATTCCTCCCCCGGCCGAAGGGGCTGCAGAGTACATATCGGCCCCTCAAACCCGGGCTGTGTGGGCTAGAAGCCTGAAATTTTGCACAGACAAACTGGATGTATGCCCAAATAAATCTCTCCAGTTTCATGCAGCCCTTACAGAAAAGTCGTTGTGGCCTTTTGAATTTGCCAGAGTAGGCAATGCAATTGAATGGGGAGAAGCCTAAGTCGGCCTGACATGAAGATGAGGCGGAGTCTCACAGCTGAGCCGTACAAGCTAGAGGTCTGAAATTTGGCAGGCATGACTTAGATATATGCCCAAATAAGCATGTAAAGTTTCATGGGCTCACACTTTACAGATAATGCTTGGTGGGCCTTTAGACTCAGGTTTCTAATGTAAGCGGATGGAAAGGGGGGGGCAGGCTACCTCAGGAGGTCTCACATCTGGCACATGCAAGCCAGAGGTGTAAAATTTGGCGCAAATATACTATATATAGGCTGAAATATGAATGCTGAGTTTCACCAGTGCAGCACGCACACAAGTGTATTAATAGCATTAATTTTCCAAAGCCGTAAGTGTAAGTCAATGTGGAGATGCTCAACTTTTTTTCTAAAACAAAGTTTGGTGGGCCCTTGCAGCTGAACCCTAGAAGCTAGAGGTCTGAAATTTAGCACAGACAAACTAGTTATATGTCTGAATATGTTTCTAAAGTTTCCTGAATGCAGGCCTCCTAGAAAAGTTTTAATCGAAAAGAGAAAGATTTCGATCGATTGCTAACTCTAGGCTTTCGGAATCGGTGTCCGTAATCCAACTCCTGAACCCTAATCCACGTGAATTCCAAAATGTCGCTTTGTCTCTCCGATGTCCTAACCAGCTGTGGCCTTTTAAACCCTGCAGCATTTGAAGGCTTCTCAAATGATATCCTTACAAGCCAGAAGTCTGAAATTTGGCACAGACAAACTAGACATGTTCCCAAAGAAATGTGCAGAGAATCATGGGTGCAAGCCTTTCAGGGTGAGATTTTTTGGCCTTCAAATTGATTGAGGTCACCAATGCTAAGTGAATGGGGGCACCCCACCCTTCATTTGCCAGGCCATAATTCAGTGTAGAAATCACCTAGGAGAATTATTCAAAATACGCCTGAAACTAGACAGTCTGCCCTTCAATTCTTAATCCAATTTATGCATGTCCATCAAAATTGTTTCGTCTTTCTGCTCAAAATTCACATTTTTTTTTTTTGATGGAAGGGACTGATTCCGCCATAGGCTAAAAGGCCTGCAGAGTGCATGAAGTCAAATTCATTCAAGACAGACTTCTGAGATAGTTCGTTGTGTGGTGGGTGCAGCAACGTGCTGTATCAGCATGCGCTCCTTACTGCTTCACTCAGACACCTCTTGAAAACTATTTGAATTGTAAAATTTAATTTTTAACAGATACTTTAAAATGGAAGTCATACATTTCTGGGTATCAAATTTAAGGCAGTAAACATGATGAATGACACCCAAAGCACTGGAAAACAAGGTAAGTTTTTACTTTGTGTTTTGTAGCATCCTTATAGACTACAGTAAAGGCTCAGTGCCACTACTCAGTATATGTGCTGATTGTGATTCAGGCATTATGATTGACAACTGAAGTAGAAGCACAATATTTAGTCATGTTCAACTTCACCTGGGGTGACCTTCATGTCTGTGTGGTACAGTGCTCTTTTGGCTGGGGTCACCAACACCACTGGGTTTGGTGTCACCACAGCAGATGTGTCTGTAGTTATGTTCTGTAAAATTCGCAAGAAAAATTTTGGCAATATGTTAAGGATTATGATTATCTATAGAAAAACATCCATACAAGAAAAATAAATAAATAAATAAATAGACAAACAGCGGGATCACAGGATCTTATTGTACAACATAATTTGTACCAAGGAAAAATTGCGGGTGAACCTGAAATCTGAGCACTTGATACGCCTAATAGCTTTGCCACATATTATTCGTCTGAAGAGGATCCCAGCATCCATGCAGTTGTCTAATATTTTACCTTTCAATTTCACACCATTAGAACAAAACATTCACCAGCCACAATCCCACTCCAGGTCCCTAACCGGAACCAAGTCCCTAAAGCCATGACGGCTCTCCCATGTCCTAACCACGTTCTTACTGATTCAGCATCATATATATCGTATCATACAGTACATGCACAACAGTATTGGCTCTCTGAATCAAAAGAGAGAGAGAGGGAAAAAGAGCAATCAGCAAACAAATTCTCAACTTCATACCGCTGGCGGCACTCCAGGAGGAGGGAGACCGGAGGGACCCTCGTCGCCAGAGTCACTGTCGTCTGTGTATATGAAGGAAGGCAATGTGCATTTAATAGCTCATTTTTCACTTGTGATTCGGCCATATATCGGACATATAAACTTTGCAAATGTGATAAGGATATGCAGTTGCCTTCATTCCATCGCTTCCGGTCTGGGCACATCGCCAGCGCCTGCTCCATAATCCTTCTGTTTTTCAGTGACGCATCTGCTGATGGTGCCGCTTTATAGAATTTGCGGGCAGTTGCGACGTCATGGCACATCAGTGTTGCCACAACTGCCTGCGATTTACATTCGAGGACGCGGTGTGTCTGGGGAAAGAAAAAAGAAGATTTCAAGTGATCACAGTGAAATATCAAACATTTTACATTAGTAATAGCTCACACTCACATATGTCGTCATAGATGACTGCAACATCCTAAAAGTTGGGGCTGGGGTCGGAAGCCCCATCTCCTCCCAGTGTTCAGAGAAATGCCTTTGGAGGCTCTTGAATGGCCCGCCATTAGTATTATAAAAAAACAATGGGCTGGCAGAGCCAGGGAGCGGGGAACTGACTATTAGGAAGTTGGTCATGATCCTGTATTCTTCTTGGGTTAGGGGGACTTGGGCATATCCAAAGGTGGCTTTCATTTTATGGTCCTGAACCTAAAAAGAAACCAAACAAAAAAAAGGTCATTACACGGGAGAAAGTTTGGCTTTTTGGACTACTATCCTGTCTTTGATGTATCATTTTATGTGGCACATAAGGCTTACTACTTACATGGACAATGAAACCTCGCTTTCCTGCCTCTGCCTCTCTAAATTCTTTTTTTGTCATATTTATTATGACTCCTGTTCGGTGGCCAGTTGAAGACAATATCAGGCCACCGAGAAGGCCCAGAAATTTCTCCATGGCCTCCGGTAACCTTGAAGGTTTGAAATTCACTGGAAAAGTAATTATAAGTAAATTTCAGATTATGTCATTCTGAAGCTGAGAATATCATGCATTAAATCAACACTTACTTAAGAGCTCTGGTAGCAGCTGTTTACCCTTTCTAATGAAGGTGGTATGGGCAGCTATATCAGGAAGTCCGACTGAAAGAGCATAATTAAGACAAAATAAATAAACTGGAAGTGCTGACACAGTAGCTGCTGGAGCCAGGACAAGAAGTAAGGGAACCTGAATGAAAAACCTATCAGAAAGACTGAACAAGTCAAAAAAAAAAATTATTTATTAGCTGATTACAATGATATAAATTTAGCCATCTTTTTGGGGCCAGCATGTGGCTTGGTGGGCTAAGCCTCTCTGGCTGTGATAGGAAGGTTGCTGGTTCAAGCCTGGCCCTGGCATGTCTGTGGGTTTTTGAGAAAGACCCTTGATCCCCCAGTCCCTGGGTGCCGCCATGGGTAGCTGCCCTTCATAGCCAAGCTTGCTTTTATGGAGAGCAAGATGGGGGACAAGAAAAAAAAAGAAAATTTCCCCCATGGGTGGTCAATAAAATATCTATTATTATTATTATTATTATTATTATTATTATTGGAGATTATAGAAACCTTATATTGTCGTTATAGAACTATAGAAACCTCACCTCTTTTCGCCCTCTAAATGTCCTGTCAATGGGCTACAACTTTTTTGATGATCTGCCTTTCCAAATCATTAAAAAGGTCAATGATCTGATAGATCCGTTTTGACAAAAGCCGGACACAAGATGGACTTGTCCGGTCCACCCACTTCAAGAAATGTTTTATATCAGCGAACTTTTTCTTGACAGTGGTGGGTTTCAAATCAGAATAGGCCATCTCTTCGATGACTCTGAAATATATTTTATGAAAAAAACACACATAAGAAGCAGAACACTATACTCACTCAAAAGTTGTTTTGAAAATAAAGAATACATACTCTTTGATGCGGTTGAGGTCGCCAACCGCCAGCAAATTTCCCTGGGGGATGGCGGGTGAATACACTGCCTTCAGAAATCGCCAGACATTGGCAGCCCGTTGCCGGGCATTATCAATATCTTTCGATGTTGAGGACAGCCCCGTGATTCGATAGAGGTACTGATTAATCAGTATTTCTATTACAAACAAGAAAAAAAAGCACATCATCAGGAGGACGTGATCTTCAGTCTTAATGATGCTGTATATGTTGATGTATCATAGTATATCTATTAGGGCAACTCTGCGGCGAAAGGTGCTACATAAAAATAAACTAAATTGAATCTTATTGTACAGCAGAACATAACCAATCAGACAAAGTTAAAATGTCTGTTCCAAGACATGTACTAACCGAAACCTGGTTGGTCGACGATATTTGGTGGAGGTCTCTCAAATTCCCACCATATAATAAATGCCAATACGTAACTGTAATGCTTTTCCTTTTATTAACAACATTAGCATCCATGGACCCCTCCAGTGTCCCGTCTGTGATAAACGGGACCTGGTGCAATTGGACTGGCACCTGCATACCACCCATCCTGGCCTTTTGGTATGTATTACTTGATATATGACCCGTTGTGCTTGCTTTGAAATATTTGCACACCTTCTACATACAATCTTTATTTCTCTTTTGTTAGCCTGAACAGGAGGCCAAGCTTATTAAACATGCAAAAAAGGATTTGATAATCATCCAGCACAGAGGAAGACGAATTTAACGGGCGAAAAAAATATATATTTATGAAAATTGTCTGTTGCAAGCTGTCCAGTTGATGTTTGACTGGCTAAAGAGGCCTTCCACTGCCCGAAGGTTTATCATAGCTGGTCTGTACATGGTACAACTCTGAAATGTTATCAGAATGTACTAGAAATATGTCCATTTGAATGTGTAAAGTATCACGAGTGCAGGCTTTACAGAAAGGCTTCAGTGATCACGTCACACATTTAAAGTCGCTAATGCGGAGTTAATGGAAAGGCACCCCACCCCTAATTTGTCAGCTCATAACTTCATGAAGGAGAGATTGAGAAGGATGGTTCAAGATATCTTAACTAGTCATTGCAATGGTCATAGCCAAATATAGCATGCCTAGGTTTTCCCTATTTTTTTCATGTGAAATTAGCAAATTTTGTTGTATAGGCCTGCAAAAGACTTTATGGCCTGCAGTTTGAAAAGGCCTTCCACAGCTGTCCCTTAGAGGGTAGCTATGTCAAAGTTTGAGAACATACTAGATGTATGTCTGATAAAGTGTGCAAATTGTCATTCGTGCCAGACTTAGAAGTGAAATATTGTCAAATAGTAAATGTCACCAGTGCAAAGTGAATGAAATGGCAACCCACCCCTTTACGATGTCTGGTAATGTCCTTCACAGACATTGCGATAAGCCATACAGCATGATGTTGTATAAAATGTAGAAAAAAAGAACCATGAAGCAGTAATAGATGCAAACCTTTTATTTACACAGAACAAGTACAATGTTTTTCCAATACGAAAATAAAAATATAACGAGATAAAGCTGCAGTATATAAAATCACTTTACAGGCTGTCATTGATATATCTTTTAAAACAAAAGCAAAATAACATCCCAAGAACAAAACATGGAGAGACGGACTCAAATCGACTTCAACTTATGTAAATGTGTTCTTCTACCTTTGTAAAGCACTTTGAATTGCCTTGCATCTGAATCGTGCTATATAAATAAACTCGCCTTGTCTTACCTCTCAATCTGAAATGTAAACAGACAAAATCACATGTCAACAACAGCAAGACACTGTACCAGATAGTGTACCAGTAAAATAATTCACTAAAAAAATTTAGTTAATGTACCTCAGCATTTTTAGAAGACTTTGGAAGTTGTCTATGGTTAATTCCATGTCTTTAAAATTTCCACAGCAGACAAGGGTTCTCCCACAGCAGTCCATTCATCTGAAAAAGAGTATTTTATGTTGCTCATTGTCAAATACCAACACATTAAATGAAAACACATTCTGACAATGTCAATGCCCGAAGACTGATCACAAAAGTCTGCAAAAGCCTCATCTACCATCTCCTTAAGGCTCTGCAGGCAGACTTTCACCAAGCCCCCGGTGGTTCTTAGTAACCATGGGTTCATGGTCCAGAGTCCCAAGGCTGGAGGTAAGTCGGTAGGCAGGTAGATACCGGAATATAGGTGGATTGTTGCACAAGATTGCGTGCGACTTAATTCGAGCAACAACCCACCCAAGTCCCAGTGCCCCATGGACGACAGTAAGCCCAGATGCTGGATCCAAGTCCTGAGTCCGACATTGGAGGTAGGTCCTGGGATTTAATTAACTACTTCCCAGGTTATTATACAGCCAAACCTAAAGCAGGTCTTCATAAATCACCATAAATTCCCATGCTTGTTCATGGTATGGGATGATGCACTTCAAAACCGAACCTTAGAAGCGACAGGTCTGAAATTTAGTCTGGATACAGGAGACTGAAACATTATGGGAATATACTAGATGCAAGTCTATTGAAGTGTGCAAAGTGTCATTAGTGCAGTCCTGACAGAAGGTCCTGGGTCCATGTCCAGATTCACATGCCAGAAGTAGGTACTCGGATCTAGGTAAACTGTTGCACTTAAATCACTGCAATTGAATTCAGTGCAACAGTTCACCTGACTCCCGGGGCCACATTGATGATAGAAGGCTGAGGTCCCGAGTCAAAGTCCAGAGTTACATGCTGTAGGTAGGTACTGGGATCTAAAGTAACCGCGACAGATACTGACTTATAGCTAAACATCTGCTGCGATTACTCCAACCTCTGACTAACCCCCTTCCCTTCTCCCTATAGCCCTAACCTTAACCCCTGACTTACCTCCCTCCTTTCACCTTAAAGCCCAAACCCCAACCTCTGATTCTAACCCCCTGCCCTCCCCCCATAGCCCTAATTTTAACCCCGGGTTTCAAAGCCCATACCTTAACCCTTAAACTTAAAAAAAAACCCTTCCCCCTCTCCTTTTCTTTCCCCTCTCCAATAGCTCTAACCCTACCCTCTGCCTAATTCTAACCTTAATCCCTGATTTCTACACCTCTTTCTATTCCCTAGCCCGATCCTCTACCTCTGATCTAAGCCCCTATACCTCAATCCCCCTTTTTTCTTCCTTTCCGCAATTGTAAGGAATTATTCTTTATTTCTTAGTACTTACCTGTGTCACTTATGCCGGGGGAGCCCAATACTTACCTTATTTTCTTTATTGGTAATATTTAGTGTTGACCACTAGGGGGCATAGCCATTAAGGTTAGTTCAAACTACCATTACTGCCATTAATGCCCTCACCAAAAAAAATTTGGAAAATTTGGCTTCACTGAAACCTCAAGAAAATGGAGAATGTGTGGATTTACTTACCTTTTAATCGATGATTTCCAGAGATTTTTTTTGTACTCACCTTTTAAAGATTTTACAGCACTTACCATTTCTTCTATTTTATACTACTGGGGGGTAATGTCCATCGCCGTCACCGCTTCCATCATTTCTGCTCTCAAGCATATCTCCCACTATAAGGCTATTCCCTTAAAATAATAAGAGAATAGTAAGGACATAAATAATGCTGCCCAGGTACCTAAAAAACACATGCTGTTTTATTTAAGTTTATATGACAAAATCCCTAACCTAACCTTGCCAGAGCCATTATTTCAGTCCACTAAGGACTCAAATAAAATATGGGAACATAATAGCTAGAGATGGAGGAATATGAGAAAGATGGGAGGAACAAGAATTAAGTAGTGTAAAATCATTGGATAATTTCCTGTCACATGACATCACACAGCTTTTCTTTGAAAGCCATTTAATGGTTTTGTCTCCACTGCTGACTGCTTTAGTCCTCTGATGAAGCATCTTTGATGTGAAACATTAGGACTTTCTATGAGATCTAAAAGCTTTTATGTAGAACAGTGTGAAGGTTAAGTTTTTTTTAATAAAGTACCTTTGTTAAGTTAATAAATGTGAATTATTTTAAACTAATCTGGGGAAGCCAGGTAAACAGCCCAAGGACTACAAAATATGCCACAACAATGTCTAAGGAAATTGTGGATGACTGAGTGGCCAACGAGACCGTTAAGGGAGATTCACCAGGGGATCCGGAAGGTTCTCTCTTAATACAACCAGGAACTCAGGTCCCAAGCAAGAGGCCCAACAGAAGGCCTAGGCCGAAGGAGGCTTCCTGGAAATTCACCTGCAGGAGATACCTTCAAGGGATCATCCACCTGGGCTGAAGGACCATGGAAGTAGAGGTGGGAAAACATTCGTTTCCTTACGGCTGCCTACAGATTGTAAAGTCATTATTTTAAACCAAATTAGAGGTACTGTTCTAGCAGATCTCATTCGGGCTAATGGCAGCAAAACCACAGTACAGGGAACTAATACACCAGTTTTTTAACAAATAAATCACAACTTTTCAAATTAATACAAATCTCACATCATTTAATAATGGTGGAGGAGTCATTGCAGAATGACTTCCCAACAGGCATGATGAAACAAGTTTTCAAACTTATAGTTTATAAAACCAGCCATTCCTACAAGTAGTATAAGATCTAGATTAATGGCCAACACATGGTCATGGATGGAGACAAACATGTGGCTATTACAACATTATGAACAGAGCAGACAAACACTTTTATCCACGGTTAACCAATGGAAACAGAAGGAATGGGAAGTGGCAAATAAATGGGCCAGAAACAGATACCAAAAGAAATTAAAACGAGAAGTCCTAGACAAAAACTAAAGGTATCATTTTGGCTAAAATACAGCAATCTACCGCTATTAGTATTACCACCCATGACCATATGGCCTTTAATGTAGAAACTAGCCCTCCCAAGATTAACAGACATAAATCAACAGGAGACACGTGAAAGGCAATTACAACCCCCCAAAACATCTGAAGACAACATCTCTAGAAACAAAAATGATTACATGTCCTAAACAAATCACAGTAGCAGCACAGGTTATCACTCCACATAACCTAGTGGAGAATAGGATTAATGACTTGCACAACCTGAACAATAGTGATTGCTTTCCTAATCTTACTCCTATAGGTCCCTCTACCCCAGAACCTACCACTCTGGAGGGTAGTATGGCTGTGTTTGAGGCTGGAAGCACTGGGTATTCTGGTTTAACTGGGTTTTTGAATTTGCGTGATGGGACTGGACCCCCCGCTTCTCCTCACTCACTGGCCTTGGAGTGCTTTGAGGTCCACTGGGTAGACCACGAACTGGCCAAGAAGAAGTTGGGACAAGCCGTTGAGGGTTTCGGACAACTGGGACTCTTTCGGGTCCATCATTAAGCTGAGAATGGGAAGACCAATGCCGAACAGTAAGTGAACATGAGTTAATGCCTGTGTTTAGGAAACTGCTCAGTAAAGGCATAAGCATCATACATGAGTCACTGACAAACAAATTCTATTAAATGTACATTTTAAAATTCTTTCCACATTCATTTTTTTGCACCGTTTTGGCTGGAACAGTCGCCATAACCCTAAAAGTATTCACTAGCAAACTTTTCCAAATGACTTATGAAATAGCAATATTGTAGTGTTTTTAAGGCAATACTATCATTAAATCATTTATTGCTTGTGTGCATGTACGTTTTTTTTATTCACAAACTCGATATGTAGGTTATATTTCCCCCGCATAGCAAAATTAAGGGTTAACCCTCTGGAGACCTAAAAAACCCACAGAAACCTTGAACACAGTCTCTCAAGTATATATAGCTAGAAACTAAATATATTTTTAGAGCTTTGTGACAGGAATAACAATAGCAAGAGACACGGCCTCGAGTGCGAGTCCTGAATGAGTCCAAGTCGCCCACCCATTTGCAAATAGCGCTATTCATATTGTAAGGATGCGGTGATCAGGCAGTCGTTATTGGGTAAAGAAA
>JAAGVU020000585.1:0-11036 GCA_011763525.2 Mormyrus iriodes | reverse complement strand
TGGGAACGCCTCGGGATTCCCCCAGAGGAGCTGGATGAAGTGGCCGGGGAGAGGGAAGTCTGGGTTTCCCTACTGAGACAGCTGCCCCCGCGACCCGACCTCGGATCAAGCGGAAGATAATGGATGGATGGATGGATATTACGTACTGTTTTATTATGTTAAATTGTTTTTATAGAAGAGATAATTTCATGTTCTGAATGTTTTGTGAGACTTATTTTGACTCAGTATGCTTAAAAATGCTCAAGTGGCACGTGCAGTTCCCATAAATAAATATAAACGTGAGAAGTATAGGCTCAGACACTTGATCCCATTAACATGATAACTCAAAAAGTACTTGACAGATATTTTTCAATCTTTGCAGGCATGTTGTATGGGTGAATATAACTGATAAAAATATTGAGACAAATAGCACCAAAATTGAAGCAACACCACATAGATATAGCAAAGAAAAGGGCAGCCTTAGATACCTAGGGCCCTATTTTGCACCAGTGGAAAGCCCGATACAAAGTGGCTTTGCTAGTTTCATACCAGCGTATTCCTCATTTTCATGCTAACCGCACATGTTTTCCAAATAATAAACTATTTTATTTCATTTATAGCCACATAAAAAATTAAGAGACCACTTTATGTTTTTAAACAAATTTGCATTTTTAAATCCTACTTTAATCGTGGTTCTACTGGCAGAAGACAATGCTGAGCAGCAGGTTCCTTCCAGGTTCAAAATTCCTAAGACAGCAGTACACAAGAATAATGTGCAGCAGGAGACACTGGGAATGACCAGAAACCAGCGAGATAAAAGGTGGAAGCGACATTCTAATACCAGAGATGACTGTTAACTTATCTGACAATTTCTCATGAATCGTACGCTGACATCAATTGACCATCAAAAGGAATGGGAAACATTAGGTGCAGGTATGACGTGCACTGCTAGAACACTTCGGCTCCTATAAGCAGAACTGAAGTTCCATAAAGCAAGGAAGAAGCTGTTCATTAAGGAGAAACAGAAAGAACCAGGTTGCAGTTTGCAAAACATATATATATATATATATATATATATATATATATTATTCACAGACGCACACAAATAAATTGAGAAATGAGTGAAACAAAAAATTGCTGTGGTCTCTTCATTTTTTTGCAGCTGTATATACGTTTTATTATAGAATACAACAGATCCTTCTATGTAATCATACTGTTTAATGATACACTGAATTATATTTGACCAACTGCCACACATGGTTATTTAAACACACCAGGTTGAGCAGTGAGGTTCTGTTTTCTCTGTCTTCTGACATCACTATACCGCTTTTGGCACTGAGCGGATGATCTGGTGATGCCAGCAAACGAGGTCACACTTGCTGCTACCTCATCCCACGCCTGCTTCTCCTCCGAAGGCTTAGGTGCAACAGTGGTGCTCCTGTAGTTGATGTACTCTTGCCATTTCACTTCGCACACGCGCAGGTTCATTTCCTCAGCTGAAAAACGATCTGGTTTGCCAGGTAGACACGCCATTACAATAGAAATCTCCCATGCCTCATGCACCGCTGCCTTATAAAGGTGAGGTGATGCACCATTACAATTGGTTCATTGCACACCACGCCCATGAATAATTAAGAGAGTTAAGACAACCTTTTTGCACCTTGTGCTGGTGCGAACTCAGTTTTTTAGGCTGTCAAAATAGTGAAACAGATTTTGAATTGTTAGTTGCACCTTGTTCTTTACGTTCTGCATTACATCATCAAAATAGAGATTTTCCATATTTCCATATTCTGTTACTGCCATAACTCAAAAGTATGCGATGGAATTGAAGCAGTGTCACTTAGTGCTGCTACATGAAAAGGTGGCCAGAGACACTGAGATCCTGAGTCATACAAAGTTGGGTTTTTACGATCGGGCTTTTGGAGAACAGGCAAAAGAACGCTCCCATGAGGACACCTCCCCAGAGACACACGACTGGAGGCAGATGAGTACGGCAGCTGCCGCCGCTCACAGAGCTCCTGCCTCCAGTGAAAGCTCTCCCTCAATGCTCGAGATGTGACTGCAGAATTATGACGCACAACATAATGGTTTAGATTCCCACACTTCGGTCCTTCACTCATCCCTGCCATATTAGTCCCCCCCTTCCCTTCCCTCCCCAGAACCTCCCTGTAACCCAGTCTTGACCTCCCTGGCAGCAGAGTGGGAGACCCGCGACCACCTTAGCATTCCTCAGCCAACCGTAACCACTCCTGTGTCCCCATCCCTGGATTATCTTTATATACTGTTTCCTTTCTCAGCTCATTTTCACAAGAAAACAGCCACCCTGGGGCTTAAGCTGAACCACCCACCACAGGCTGTGTGACTCTTTACTCATACCCCCCATTAGGCATACCCTGGTATGTTACACACATGTCCTGACATTTCAGTTTCCAGTGTGTAAACAGTGCATCTCTAGACACATCCTGATATGTTACACATATGTCCTGACACTTTAGTTTCCAGCGTGTTAACAGTGTGTTTCTAGGCATACCCAGGTATGCTACACAAACGTCCTGACACATCAGTTTCCAGTGTGTAAACAGTGGTTCTCCCTGGAGGAGCAGATTTCCCTAATAAATTTGCTGCTGCTGTCAGCTACTGCAGTGACATACACTGCATTTTAGCTACAGGTCAATGGAACAGGATGGGCAACTGGAGACAATTACATCATATGAAATATAATTTTCTACAGCTGAGTAATGCCTTAATCAATACCCATACTTCCAAGTACTAATATTTTTATCATTATGCTGTTTGGTTTTCAGAGCTTCAGTTAGATCTTATAGCAGCAAGGAACTGATGTGAGATGTCTATCATATATATTTTTCATCCAAAACATAGATATGTAGAAACAATAACAATAAAACAACATTCCTCAGTTATTTCGAGGTCTCTGTCAGTCTGCATTGCTCTCTACTTGTCCGAGCTTCTTTTCCAAGAAAAATAACAGCAGCATAAACCAATGGCGAATTTCACAGAATGGCGTTACATTGCTCTGCTCAGTTTTACTCATGAACTAGCAAAGAGCATGCACTATATATGCATGCACCATACATCTTAATTATTGTGCAGTTCTCCATAATGACTCTTATGTATTGTTGCGCTTTCTATTTTTGATAGTAGTGGAAGCATTATAAACATGGTTATGGATAATTTTATACTTTTCAAGACTGATTTAAGGTGTTTTGCTTCAAACAAGCACAGCATGTGGTATTCAGTGCTTCCTGCAGAGATGCACGCAGCAGTGCTGCTATGGTCCATGGTAAGTCCTGCATTTTTAAGTACTTACACACCTTGGGAAATTCTCCTTCAGACCCTCCAGTGCGATCCAGTTATCTTCTGTTTCATTAAAACTCTTTATAGGATTCCTGCTAGCTGTGTTTACCTATATTGTCATAATTACTGTCTGCTATGAGATGAATTATTAAAAATGATTTTATATTAAACTTTAATAAGAGGGATAGACATGTTACATCCCTGCACTGGAGAGACGGTTACGGAAAATAGATGGATGGACAAAATAGATTGTTTTTACTCTGTTTTGATGTAAAAATTGTATTACAAAGTGTGTTGTGTTCAAGTCCACTTTCGTTAAGTCCAAGTCAAGAATTTATTTTTAACAAATCTAGTCTTGGTTAAAAGCCCAACAGAGGGGCAGAGTCCATTGCCGGAGCTGGGCAGCCATTATCATTACTGAGTTCATTTACATTATGAATTTCAGTGTAACATTAGAATCAGAACATGTCTGTATCTGTGAGGCTGGGCTCAGAGCCCACTCCACAGTCATGACCCTCACCAGAGTATGGATGCAGCTGTGTCTCACTCTTGTTTCTGGTTGTGCTTCACTGCCTAGCCTACTTATCTGGTTCAGCCAGTAACTTCAGTGTGAGGGATCGTTGATTTGATGTCCAGTTACTCACCGTTTCTCTGTCCTGCTTTCCCCGTGACTGAGTTTCCTCTTGTGTGGTTTCAAGTGTGCGTAGCCCCAGCCCCGTCACTGTGTGAGTCCAAGAGTGTAGGTTTGATTTCAACATTGGCAGGGACCAGTTCAGCCCCCAACCTTCACCCCCTCCCTAAACACACATAGTCATACACGCTTCAAAATGACTATTCACTGAATACCCAAAAATATTAACTGAGAATTGCAACCCTGTCAAAATAGCTAGACAATAAATCTACCATAAAATTGTTTTCTCAAAAAATTGGATTTTAAAATAAATGTATTCTGAAAAGGTAAACTAATTAAAATGTTGGTTAAAGAAACAATAATATTATATTTGGGAAAAGAAAAAAAGAAATGCTTAGGGGCTTACACATAACAAAATCATGACAGATTAGCGATATAATTTGTTGCCTGCGAAGTGACTGTTGAATGTGAAAGAGACCAAAGCTTGTTTGTCACCATGTGCTTAGCACACTGTGCGATCACAAAAGATTAATCCCTGAAACCGTGCCACGTACAAAAATTATATGAAACATATTCAACTGAAATTTTCAGTATGCACTTATAATAAACGAACCAAATGATACTGTTAATCGCTCATGACACTCTCATCTCAAATGGTTGCAGAAAGTCACAAACCTCACATGAACTTCCATATTAGAGTAGGTCTCAATATTTAGTTTTTTTCCTCATTTCCTCTGTGAACTTCAAGGAGGACAAATATGAGGTAGTGAGACAGGTGAAGAAGGAAACGAAACACCATTGCAACACAGCCCTTGGTTTTGTACAACAAATGCCAGTAGAATGCCCGTGCATCGCATTCTACTATGAAGATCATAACATGAAAGAGATCACTAAAATATTGGTAGGAACAATTCAGTACTCCCATACTATTGGTAGAGACATGTGCCTACCGTCCATACTCAAATCTACAGCTTTGCTGATATCCCCACATCTGCATGACTGCCTACCTCTCCTTTCTCTCCCCAGAACAGATTCACGGGCTTTTCAGTTTTGGCTTCCATCGTTGACTTTCTCCTTCACTGCTTTGGCTATTTGTATGCTTCTCATCTGGGTCCCTGTTTCTGGTCTGTCCCGTGACTGTATCTTGCTGAAGACATTTAAAATTGGTTCTTGAACCAAAGAAAATGCATAAAACCATACAAAATTTCTTTCAAGGGCAGTTTTTTTTATTGAAACATTTTATTAAACGTATTATAATTTTATACGAAGTACACGCAATGTAGATGACGATAAAGTGCACACACAATGTTCACTGGAAGATCTACTATGTAGCACAATATGTATGATAGGTATAACAACAACAAATTGCTTTTGAGAAACAAGTGATACGTGAATTTTATGGCTTAAACTTGCAAGATGGGGGTAGGACTCCTGTATCTGGGCAGTTGCTGGATGAATACGCTCCCAGCAGATCAAACACACGGTCAAAGGGGAGGGAAGGATTAACTACTCTGGGGCCCTAGGGTGACATGGGTAGGGGGTCCTTTAGGTACAGCATTTCAGCTATTTTTTAGAGTCAAAAGAGAGATGACAGGAAATTTAAAATTATGGAACATAAAAATCTGCTAATCAAAGCACAGTTGCCAATGGTAAAACTTACAGACCAAGTTGGGGGATCAGAGTGCTGTTGGTAAAATTCACGATCAGGCACAGGGGGTAACATGCCGATGGATTGAGTGACCAAATTTTATTAGTTTAACCAATCCTTCTTTTTGTCAGGATTGGTCCCTGTCCTGTCCTTTTTATCTATTGTTTCCCTGTTTTCGCCAGCAGGGGTCACTGGTCATTCCGTTCTTTTTTGTGTTTAGTTCCTGTCACAGTCCCTTGTTTGTTCCCCAACTCCCTAAGCTGCTTTGTGGTTGAATGGGCTGTGCTGGTGGCTTTAAACCATGTTTCTTACCATAATGGGATCAAAGCTGGCCAGAAACCAGTCTCACCTTTGCTGGGCATTTGAATTTGTTGTAGCCTATGTTTATTGTGTTCTTATGTTAATGTATTCCTGTATTGGTTTTTGTTTTTGTACCTAGTTCATAGCAGTGTTCTGTAACCCTGTCTCTCCTAGTGTTTGAGTCCATTGAGTTTGTTAATTACCTTCACCTGTTTCCTTGAGCCATGAGTTCCTTGTGTTTAATCTATAATAGCCCACACCTGTCCCTTGTATAGTCTTGTTACCTGTGTATATAAGTGCCTGCCCTTTCTCTGATTTCTCAGTTAGTCATTGTATGTGTTACTTGCCAGTGCTTCTGTAAATGTTATTTACAGTCTTTGTGTTTACTGGGGAGGTCACTGGTTTGAGCCCAGCATTGGCAAAATAATTACATGTCTGTGGGCCTTTGAGCAAGACCCTTAACCTCTCTTCCCCCCTGTTACATGGGCACTGCTGCAGGTGGCTACTCTTTTTTGCCAAGCTCACTCTCACCTACATACACGTCATACATATTATGGGCAATAGTATTAGGACACCTGGCCATTCTACCTACAGGAACTTCTATGACATACTGTCCTATATCCATAGGCATCAATATGAAGCCCCCCCCACTGGCAGTTATAACAGCTGCCACTCTTCTGGGAAGGCTTTCTAGAGGATTTTGGAGTATGTCTGTGAGAATTTTTTCCCATTCATTCTGAAGAGCATTTGTGAGGTCAGACACTGATGCTGGACATGAAGGCTTGGCTCACAATCTCTCTTCTAGTTCACCCCAAAGGTGTTTTACTGAGTTGAGGTTAGAGCTCTGTGCAAGTCAGTCAAGTTGTTCCATACCAAACTCAACCAATCATGTTTCTTTGGATCTTGCTTTGTGCGCTGGGGCACAGTCATGCTGGTACAGAAAAGGGCCTTTCCCAAACTGCTCCCACGTGGGAAGCATAGAATTGACCAAAATGTCTTGGTATTCTGAAGCACTAATGATTTTCTTCACTGGAACTGTCACGTCCAGCCCTGCCCTACCAGTCTGTTCCCTGTGTTTCCCACAGGCGGGGCTGCTAATCAGCCACGCCTGTAGCTTGTTATTGTTACCTTGTGCTCCTGCCCTATTGTCAATAAGTCACAGGTGCCCCTTGTTCATTCCTATGTGTCCCTGTATATTAGAGTTTCCCCAGTCCTGTGCTCCCCTGTCGGGTCATTGACGCAATGTTATGTGATGTTGCTGTAGCCTGGCATCATCTGTGTTCCCTGCTCCTGGTACTAATAAAGTCCTCACGCGGGGTGGTTACTGGTACACGCTCTCCTGTCTTGGACTGTGTCCTGCCTGCCTGCCTGCGTCATGCCTCGCCATCAGCCCCGCGTTCCTGACAGAAAGACCCGACCGTACCACAATCAATCATTGGACTCCGTGCCCTGCCAGGGGGAACCTGCTGCTGCCGCCGCAGACTCCGCACCCTGCCCGGGGGAGCCTGCTGCTGCCACTGCCAAGTCGCCAGAGTCTGTCCAGGCCCCTGATCTCCTCTTCGGCCGGGGGGAGACGAGCTGGGATGGTGGCCTTCTGGAGGAGTTGGCGTGAGACCCATGGGACCTGAGTCCCATGTGCTTAGCTCCTGCGGCCCCCTGGGGATACAATAGGCGGTGCCCTGGGTGGTGCCGAGCACCCAGCAGGTCTTCAGTCTCACACAGGGGAAGACTGGGGCATGCTCGGCGCAGTGCTTGCCCGGGCCCAGCTTCTGCGTCGCCCCCCCGGCTCCCGATCCAGTCCCTTGCCCATGGCTTCCTTGTCCCCCCGTCTCCCTCTGGTCCCAGTCCTGCCGTCTCCTCAGCTCCCTGCACCATTCCTACTCAGCCCCTTCCGTCTCAGCGCCTGCCTCCCCGGCAAGCGCCTTTTTCTCCTCAGCCTCCCGGTTTCCCTCCTCCTTTCTGGTCCCTGCCCTTTGCTTGTGGCCCGCTCCTTCAGAGCCAGTGTCCTATCCCTGCCTCTGTCCCTCAGGTCCCACCTCATGTCCATGCCACTACTCCCCATGTTCTGCTTCTGGGCCCCAATCAGTGTGTCCCAGGTCCTGTCCCTTGGTGTCCTCCGGTCCCTACCTTTGCTCCGCCTCAGGTCCCTCCAGTCCCTGCCTTTGTTCCCCGTGCTCCGTCACAGGTCCCTCCGGTTCCTACCTTAGTCCCTCAGATTCCACCTCTGGCCCCTAACCTCCTCGTCCCGAGTCTCATGTCTCTGTCCATGTGTCCTGTCCCTGGTCTGTGGCCCCCTGGTTTCCTGAACCTACTCCCTCTGTGGATGCACCTGTCCCGGTTCCTTGCTGGCCCGGTCTGTCTTGGTTCCCCTCTTCTTGGAATGTTTGGCCTTGTCTGTCTCCCAGGTCTCCGTTGATGGTCCCCTCCTTTTGTTCTGTGTTGTTCCCCCCCGTATGATCCCTGGTCCTGCCCTAGTCTCTTCCCATCCAGTCCGTTGTCTTGGTTCGTGCCTCTGTGGTCCCTGTCCTAGTGTTCCCTTCTGTTTCCATTGTCTCCTTAGGTCTTCTGTCCAGCGTCCGCAGTCCTGCCCTGGTCTAACGTCCCTGTCCTGACCATGTGCCCGTCATGTCCTTGGCTCCCCCTTGGTCAGGATAGTACACCCGGAGTGTGCACCTTTGGGGGTCACGTCCAGCCCTGCCCTACCAGTCTGTTCCCAGTGTTTCCCACAGATGGGGCTGCTAATCAGCCACGCCTATAGGTCATTATTGTTACCTTGTTAATTGGTCACGGGTGCCCCTCGTTCATTCCTGTGTAAGTTTCCCCATTCCTGTGCTCCCCTGTCGGGTCATTGACGCTATGTTATATGATGCTGCTGTAGCCTGTCGTCTGCGTGCCCTGCTCCTGGTACTAATAAAGTCCCCGCGCGGGGTGGTTACTGGTACACGCTCTCCTGTCTTGGACTGTGTTCTGCCTGCCTACGTCATGCCTCGCCGTTCAGCCCCGTGTTCCTGACAGGAACTAAAGAGCCTAGCCCGTTCAACCACTGACTTAGGCCTGGGCAGTATTAAGGTACAATGGTATTACATTGGTCCGCTCAATGTAATCTATACATAACATACACATGCGCACACACAGACAGACCTATACTCATCTTTGTGGGCACTGTCCATTCATTTCTAAGGGCAAAACCCTAATCCCAACAATGACAACCTTTACAGGGGTTAAGACCCAGCCCTAACCTTAACCATAAGTAACCAAACAAAATCCAAGTCTCTTGGCATTTTTAGTTTGATTGCAGTCACAGATTTTTATAAGATTGAATTTCCGCTTCTGGGAACTGAAAAATTTCCCCACAATGATAGGGTTTTTAATGACATTGTGGGGATGTTTGGTCTCCACAACATAGTGTATACCTGGGCCACACACACCAAGTGATTTAGAGATGGAAATTGGAGAGCAAATGACCAAAACACAGGTTATGTTTTTAAGAAAGTTTCTGTAGACTGAGAGTGTAAATTTAATGAACATTCTTCATTGGATTACATGAGGAAGCCTGACTTTAGGTCATTGGTGGTGTCATCTCTAAAAATTTTAAAAATGAACAGTGAGTTTTAGAAATTTTCAATTAGGCTAACTGCATGCCTTTATACAGATCGGAAATCAACATTTGTCCCTAGTATGCATGAGGCCCATTTAGGTAAATGTGACAGTAATGGAGGCTTACGTGTGTGTGTGTGTGAGACAGAGAGATGAAAGGAAAGGAAATGTATCTATAAAAAGTTAATGAGCAAAATAACAGTTTGCCTGCAGACATATATGAACCCTAGAGTGTTGATGGGCAGGGTCCGTTTCCTATGTCAGCTTGTGTTTCCATGCTCATGCAAACACAATTCATCTTTAAAATTACATTTCAATGCAATGATATTTCTAAATGTTATTAAAATGAAAAGACAGAGAACCTAAAAATAAGAAAACAGGTAAATTGAATTTATTGTCAATCTATTATGCAGGTTTGCTTGCTAAATTTGCAACATGTTGTGTCCTTTAGTGTGATAATTGTGTTATACAAACAAAACTTATTTTTATTATTATTATTAAGTATTATACCATATACGGCATTGATAATACACCCGCAGTTCATGCCAGTTCTCTGCCAAGGACTACACCCACATAGCTTATCTGCCTGTTTTTTTTGTTAATAATACACTGGCGCAACATCAGCAGCATTTTTAATGGAAGAAGCATTTTGCTACTAAATCCTTTCCTGCATGATGGATTTCGGTTTGAGATTTCTGTGTCCTCAGAGAAGTCAGTTTTCATGACCTAAGGCAGAGGAAAATGAATCCAGCTGCTCTTTCCCTGCCCTTCGACTGGCAGACACAGAGAAGTGCATGCTGCTCTTTCATCTGAGGCTTTGAACTACCTGTCGCTGAGCAGCAGCGTAATTAATTTCACCTGCTGCAGTGCGGCATTCACATTAAATAAATTGCTTTCCAAAGTATCCGGGGAGAGGAAAGAAGAAAGATGTCCAAGTGCAATGCATTTTTAAAAACACATCCTTAAATAAACAAATAGAATTAAATGAGTAATTATATTCCTAAAAATGGCTGATTTGTTAAACAAATAGATTGTTAATCTCTTTAAATCCAATAGCACTTTCACATAACATTAATTTTAATGGGAACTTAACTCAGTCAAATTGTAATCGTATTTATATATTGCATTTCCCTTTTCAGCTTTTGTTATTTTTTTAACCCTCATCCTACCGACTGGGGTCCCTGGGATTCCCAAGAGGGATATGCTGTGAGGGATAATCATAGCAATAAGGTAGTATTAATAGCAAAATGTATTTCTTCTCAAAGCATTATTAGATATGTAATTAATGTCATCTAAAGAAAAAAAAATATTATTATTATTACTACTACAATTAATTTGCCTATTTCGTTAAATGAAAAATTATACTTTTCTTTAATACAACAATACAATTGTGGGGACCGAAAAAGAGGTCCCCGGCACGTCAAAATAACAGGTTTATATCTAATTGTGAGGACATTGAGTCCCCACAATGTAATATATACATGATCCCCCCCCCCCCCCCCCCCCCCCCCCCCCCCCAAACACCCACACTAACAACACTTCTACAGTTCCCTTTGGTGTATTTCC
>JAAGVU020000584.1:0-11040 GCA_011763525.2 Mormyrus iriodes | reverse complement strand
CCGCAGCACAGTGACAGGTTACCATGGTCTCGCAGTGACACAGTCGCACCGCAGCACAGTGACAGGTTACCATGGTCTCGCAGTGACAGAGTGCCAGAGTTTACACAGAATGACAGAGAGAAATGGGGAAAGGGGCTTAAGCACAATAGGGTGCGGTGCTGATTCGTGGCAATGCACCGTCCAGGCATGTGGAGCTCTGAGGTGACCGTTTTAAAGAGACTAATATGTAGCACTCGAAACCCCCCCCACCTACCATTTGCCTATTTAAGCCTGTGTGTGTGTGTGTGTGTGTCAGTGTGTGTGTGTGTGCGTGCATACCTATGTGTGTGTGTGTGTCTGTCTGTCTGTGTGTGTGTGTGTGTGTACCTGTGTATGTATACCTGTGTGTGTGTGTGTTTGTGTGTGTATACCTGTGTGTGTGTGTTCCTCAATGTGACACCTGCCATTTCCAAGCTCAATGTGCCGAATTGCAGATTAAATAAAGATCCCAAAGAAAAGAAAGAGAAGAGCAAGACAGAGGCTGCCGTCCCTGCTGGTGCTTCAAATGGGCCGTGTCCTCTTACACCCTCAAACAAACAGGGGGCGCTGTCCAAAGAGCATCGCAGGCCAGCATGGGGTGCCAAGGCGCTCAAGCTTATGCTTCCCTGTCACACAGGCCGTAAATCCCAAGTCAGGGTCGAAATTTAACCCTGACGCCGAGTTACATGTCCTGCTGCCTCATCTGCGGGGCTCTGTAGCAGTGCATCATGGGAGAGGGGCGTCGCGCACATACCTTGGCAGCAAGCAGCGGGTGGCCCGTACACCTGGACAGCCCTTTTGTCTGAGCTCCTTCGGGCGGGAGCAGTGACGTAAAGGGGGGGCGCAGGTGGGCCTCCCTTCTATCCAAGATGCAGAGCGATGGATTAAAACATACCTGCACCCCCCGCTTGCGGCATGTAATTACACCCTCCCCCATAGACGCTTCACTGGGCAGAAAAAAAACAGTTTAACACACGATTAGCTCCCCCCTCAGTCAGCTCTCCCTGCATGCCTTTGTCCAGCCGCCTTTCCACTCCTTTTGCCCCTGACAGGCCCCGGGCGAGGCAGCAGGGGCAGTTTTGGGCAGGAATGGTCAGAGGGAGTCGGTCAGTGAGGCATGGGAGGGGGCCCCGGGCCCAGAGGAAGCAGGAAAGGAAAGGAAGGAGGCGGCACATACACTAAGCCCGTGGGTTCGAATCACGGGGGGGTTACCAGGGGCAAAATAGGTTTTAATCCAAGGGGGGGGCTGTCCTCAGGGAAGGGGACAGTGGGAGGTCAGACCGACCCTCAGGGGGTATTGGGGGGGGGCAGATCGATCACGCAGCATGTGGTTCCAGGTGACACGCCCCCCCCCCCCCACCAGCTAGGAGTGAGGGGGGTGTTAATCACATAAAACCAGGGGTAACATTAATCACACCCAAGATCGTCAGGCCGAGAAGAGGGATGAGCAGGTACCCAGATAAAGCCTGTTAGATTGTATATATTATTATTTTATTTTATTTTTTTACCTTTTATAACAGCATTGCTGGGAAGCATACAAAGCTTCATGGCACATGACAATAAAAATATTCTATTCTATTCTATTCTATTCTACTGGGGAAGACCGCGAGTCCAGTAACAGTGGCCCCTTCTACAATCCAGACAGCAGGTTCTGAACCCGGGGCCCGATGGGTCTGGGCTGAGGGTCTCAAGATTTCCTGCGGCATACAACTGTGCAGTTTCATGCTGAAGCCGTCATCAGAGCAGAGGTCAGCCAGGATCATATAAGACAGGACTGTCAATTCATACACCTGGTGGCTAATAAGGGGGGTAGTGGCCTCCTGGCCTGCAATGGGGGCTCGTGGGGGGGCACTGAGAGGAGCTGCTGGGGACTGGGGAGATCGCCAACACCGGCCGAGAAGATGGTAGATCTGGTGAACCATGGACCACCAGGAGTGCATGGAGTGGGGGGGGCAGTGGGCATGAGCACTCCCATGGAATCAGCAAGGCTCACACCTGTCACGCAGAGTCAGAACACTGTGGCACATTCATGAATACGCCTGTACACAGATGGGGTCAAAGGGCAGAGTGACGGCCAATGGCAGATGAGAGCCGTCGCCATGCGATGAGAAACCACATTGCCGGTAAACACGCGAAACCGATCCGGGTGGGTTGGCCCAGTGAGATGCAGATATTTATGGCTTTTTACAAGGTGTAGTAAGAGCAAAGGGCTTTAAAGTGGAGTGCCACCGGACGTGAGAGCGTGACTGTGAAAATAACCGTGCCTGGGACCGTGACTGCGACCATGACTGTGCCCCGGACCATGAATGCAACTAGGACCATGCCTAGAACCATAAAACGCCAACTCATCCCACAAGGTGATTACAGAACTTCCAGACCAGATTATCCCCAGTGTGATCTGGGCCCCGTGCCAGAGTCCGACCCATTTATCTACCCCCCCCCCATTTCCAGATGCCCATGTAAGCCGCCACACAGAGATGCGATGCAGAATCATGCGTGAAAACAACACAATGTCCCTGACACACCTGACCTAAGCTGACCGGCTTCATGTCTCGGAAACACAGACAAAACCAGAGGGCAGACACAGAACGGGGGCAGTCTGGTCCATCAGCGACCCCCCCCCCCCCCATCATGGGGGACAGGCCTGGTGGGCCCCAGGAAGGTCGGGGAGTGTTCCTGGCATAGGTCATCCTGCCAGGCTGTGTGAATGGAGTCTCTCCAAGTTACTGGGCAGACGGTATAATCCCCGACTCTTGGACATACTGCGATTACCCACAATCCCCTGAGGAAAAATAAAAAGCTCTGGTTCCTCTTAACAGAGTGAGACTTTCACGCTGATTTCCTTGCCCCCGTGCCCCGGAGCGTGTTATCTGTGACGGCTCTGGGTGTCGCTCTGGATGCAAAACAGTAGACAAACAAATGAAGTACTACACTGGCCTCCCCCATTCCAGACGGCGCGACACGAAAAGTTCTGCGAATTAAAAAGGATATTTTATTGCTGGTCTATCGAAAGTTGGCACGTTTAGCCCGCTGGCTTTTTATCAGCTAGCGAGGCACGCTTTTGCACACGATTGAGTGGCATTTGTGAGCGCGTGCGGTGAGCGTGTGACGGCGAGGTATGCCGCAGCGGGAAGGTCGGGCCACTCGTCATGCGGCTCCTCTGTCCGTCACGACAGGGCTGCGTTACCGCACTCGCTGCCTACGAGAGGCTGCAGGTTAAAATGCTGAGTCACTCTAACGTCCGACCTGTGAACAGGTTAAGATGATTAAAGCTCTGAAGAATCTGTCTACAGTAAGTAAGAAACTAGAAAAAAGGCAAAGCTTAAAACAGCAGCCATTAAGGAACCGGAAAAGGGGTTAGCTGTGATCCAGTGGCCCAGTATGACCTTGAGTGCCCCCCAGTATGAATAGAACAGAATAGCCTGGTGTGCCCCATTAAGACCCACAGTAGTTTAGTTTGGCCCAGTGTGGCTGGCATTCTGTGTTACTGACCTTCTGTGATGCCAGAACACTAGCCCCCCCCCCTCCCCAAGTCAAACACTGAGGCTCCCGGCCTGCTTGGCTCCCAGGAGGAGTGCCGCCCCGGGGCAGGAAGGGGGAGAATACAGAGGAGGATTCCTCAGTCACTTAGGAAGAAAAGGGCTCAGGATGAGTCAAGCGCCGACAGGACTGAGCCACTGACATGTCTGAGGGGGACGTGCCTCACCTTTACCTGTACAGACAGAGAGGGCTGGCAGGCAGGTAGGGGCACACGCCAATACACACACACACACACACACACACACACATAGATATAGAGACATAGATATACAGACATAGATAAACACACAGATAGACAGACATAGATACACACATAGATATACAGACATAGATACACACACATAGCTATACAGACATAGATACAAATATACAGACATAGATACACACACAGATATACAGACATAGATACACACACATAGCTATACAGACATAGATACACACACAGATATACAGACATAGATATACAGACATAGATACACACATAGATATGCAGACATAGATACACACATAGATATGCAGAAATCGATACACACACAGTCCCTCCTTTGTTGAAGAGCTGACAGTGACGGCTGTTTACACAACGGCACCGGCTCTGTAGCGGAGAACCTTTGCTCTTCTCTGGGCACACAGCTCAAACCCTCACTCCCCCCGACCCCGACCCCCCCATCCCGCTAGCCCCAGCCATCAGAGCCGAGCGTGCCGTCACGTGACTGACAGGGCCTGCAGACTAATTAAAGAGTCCGTATCACCAAGCCAGCAGCGTGCGTGTCTGTTTATGTGTGTGTGCGCATGTACCTGTTCACATTCAGGATCTAAATCGCTCTCGGCTGTGAGCTGAGCTCCTAAATTACCATCCTTACTCATTTACTGGGCCGTACAAGTAGTTTTTGGCTTAAATGGACCAGCAATGTGCACTGCAGACAACTGGGCTGCAGGACATTAATATGAATGGTGGCTGTGTTACTGGGCTTGACCGGGCCGCTGATCGCATGGGCAGAACGGGTCAGAGCACAGTCACACGGCCCACACACACACAGACACGCACACACAGGTGCCCAGAGCAAAACCGCTCACATGTCTGGGTCTGACGTGGGGACATGTCCCACCCCCGTCACCGTGGCAGCCCCCGTCACCCCAGCAATCAGTCCGTCTGTCTTCAAACAGCAGAACAGTCACCTAGTGCGCCGGCCCGATATACAGGCGGACAGCAGTCTGGATACCAACCCAACGCTGACGGAGCTGAATGGGCCTTTATGGTGTCTAGGGGGGCGAAGGGGGGTGCTGACAGGTACCTGGCGATGACACCTGACCAAGAATTCAGTCTGATCCGAACACGCGAGTGACCTAAGTCCGACTCGGATCTGCGAATCGCAGAAGAGGGGTATGGTCCTCAGACTACCCAAAACTGGAGGATAACACTGGGCTCAAAATTACACACAGACGCACACGCTCCCCGGGCTCCTGGTGGCCCACAGGGGGTCAGGCTTCGACATCATCCATTAACCATACTTCCTGCTTCCTATCCTGGTTACAACTGAGACCCCAGCTCCCAGCCTTTCCAACACCCCCCCACTCCCCCTTCAGCTGACACCTGCTGGAGACGCCGGCAGAAAAGCCCGGAAAGACCGGCCAGTCCCACTGACACCACAAGCAGAGTGCCAGGACAATGGCTGTTTGGTTCGGCATGGCCCGTCCGTCCGGGCCGAGGCTGGGATCGGGGGAGGGCAGGTTATTCAGGCTGGAGGTTCCCGTTACACAGACACTTTTAAAAGGGGTTAAAGAAACATTTGTTGTACGGCGGAATTTGGTAAAAAGAGGGATTATAAACCAGTACTAAAGAAGAAAGCAAAAAAGGAGGGAAAAAAAAAACGAAGGAAGGGTTAGAGGAGTTATTGAGCCCGGCATACTGCACAAAGCGGGCGGCACAGAGGGGAGCGCGCCTCCCCTCCTCAACAACTTAGCTGCACTGTTAATCCCCAAATCTCCTTAATCTGTTTTCTGAAAAACAGCGCCACCCAAAGGTCACATGGAACATCATCACACGCAGACAGGCACCACCTGTCGTCCGGCCCATCAGCTTTCTTTTTGTGTACGTTTACTGGGAAATTTCCAAAGCAGTTTCCAGGGTGTTGGACGTGTTTACAGAACAGGACGCAGACGGGGCAAGAACGGGTTTGAGTGGAATGTAGCACGTGTGTCACGTGATACCATCTGCACAGGTGGCAGAGGCCCGACCCGAGGCAGGCTGCACAGGATCCGAAACAGAACCTGAACTTACATCTACCACAAGTCCGTTATCATCTGACAACACCCCCATCCTCACACTCTAAAAGCCAGGACCTCGCAAGCAAGATGTCCACTGTCCGTCAGTGAAGGTTGGAGGTGACAGGGTCAGAGGTGACAGGGGTCAGAGGTCATGGGGGTCAGAGGTCAGGGGGCTTCCCACACTCCCTTGGGCTTCATCAGCTCCTCAATTTGTGCCCTTAATTGGAGGATTAAAACTTCTAGCTTTGTCCCAAAAATTCCACACATACTTGGATGTGTGTGTGTGTGGGGGGGCATTAAGCATGGCTATTTTTGTCGTCAATGTGACATTAATGGGACGGTCATCAGTTTGCCAGAAATGAGTCACGACTCCTGGGGCCTCGTGTGTGACTCATCCCGTAACTAACCCTAACCCTAACCCTAACCCAGCGGACTGTGCGAAAAGCTCCAGTCTCCTTTTTCCACAGGCCACTTCTGCCATCGCTGACGCTCAGGATGAGATGCTGCAGGGGCACCGGGTGCCATGCGAGATCATGGGAGAAAGGAGAGGAGGAAAAAAAAAGAAATTGTGGATCGGACTGAGAAAATGGAAAAAAGCCGGAACAGATGGTTCTGGCACCCGTACTCACAAACCCCCCCAGCGCCCCCCCCCCCACACACACTCACTGGGGATGATAAACCAGAATATTGAGGAGTGATGACAACACATCCGCCGACTTCACATCCCATTCCATCTTAAATCAAAGAAAGCGACCGGGACACCCCCCCAACAATTAGTTCTTATCCCTCTGACCTCATACAGAGTCCCGCCTCAACACAATCCTCATTTTCCTGAAATTCCCCACCATCTTTCAAAGCCAGGATGCGGAAGCATGTCTCCGAGGCAGAGTCCCACAGTGGGACAGAGTCGCCAGTGCAGAACAGCAGCAAGCGTAAGAGCTGCATTAAGGCCGTTATCAGCTCAACACCGGGCGGCTGGACCGCGGCCTGGGTGATGTAATGCGATATAATGGCCAGTGTATCGCTTATGCAATGACTCAGGTGTACCGTATCAGGACGGCAGGAAGTGACATTTTTTAAAAAGGTTAATGAAAGGAAAACAAACATGCCACCGTGTCAACTTCTGATAACAGGCTTATCGGGCTCATTCTGTGTTTGGCGAGCATCGCGCCGGCCATCTTCAGCAAGGAGACATCGCGCACACCCCGGCACAGCTGAGCCCACCTGGCCCTCGGTGAAGAGCACCACAGCCCCTGCCCCCTCAACCCACCGATGCTTCACAGCTGCAGCCACTTTGGCATTATCTGGCCCCTCGTTTAATCTTATCGCAAGTGCAGCCGTTTTTAAAAGCAACAAAAACAAAGAAACTGGAAGAACAATTGGGACTACCCACTAATGGTTCTGTGTGAAGATAACAGACCACGAGTGGGGAAAACAAGCGAGCATGAAGAGCTTCTATCAAAGAGCTACCTGCACAATCACACCTGTGCCGCAGGTGTGCGTTTCTGTGTGTGTGCATGCGTGCCTGTGTGTACCTTTCGGGTGCAGGTGAGACCACACAGCAAAACCCTGTGCAGAAAACAGGCCATTTTGATCACGCAGCAGATAGGGTTACGGCAGTGGGGCTGTAAGGGAATTATGGTAGTAGGACAGGGAGACCATTATAGAGAGAGGATTACAGGGAGAGGATTATGGCAGTGAGACAGGGAGAGGATTATGGCAGTGAGACAGGGAGAGGATTATGGCAGTGAGACAGGGAGAGGATTACAGTAGTCAGCGAGGATTAAGGCAGCAAAGCAGTGAAAAGACTATGGCAGTGAAACAGGATTATCGAAGAGAAAGAGGGAGAGGATAACTACACTATGGTAGTGAGAAGATTTATGGCAGTGAGACCGTGAGCGGATTATGTCAGTGCGACAGGGAGTGGATTACAACAGTGAGACAGGAAGAGGATTACAGCAGTGAGACAGAGAGGATTACAGCAACATGACTAAGGGAATTAAGGCAGTGAGACAGAGAGTAAATTACAGCAACAGTGAATTACGACAGTGAGGCAATGTGAGGATTACGGCAAAGGGACAGAGTGAATTATGACAGTGACAAAGAGAGAGTATTACAGCAACAGCACACCATATCATTGTGGCAGTGAGAAGGTCACAGCACTGTGGCAGTGAGAAGGTCACAGCACTGTGGCAGTGAGAGGGTTAGAGCACTATGGCAGTGAGATGGATAGAGCACTGTGGCAGTGGGAGGGTTAGAGCACTGTGGCAGTGAGAGGGTTAGAACACTATGGCAGTGAGAGGGTTACAGCACTGTGGCAGTGAGAGGGTTACAGCACTGTGGCAGTGAGAGGGTTACAGTAGTATAGCACAGACATAATGGAGAGTGCAGTAAGCAGCTTCAGACTGTGCCGGAAACTGCAAACGGATCCTGCCCAAGGACATCCAATCAGCAAATCAACCCTAATAAAATAACGCAATGGGCTCCAACTGACAATCAGCTAATATTCCTTCACAGGGGACAGAGGTGCAAACTGGTTTCTGTGGCTGTAGCTGTTTTCGTTTGAAGCTCACAGCTGCGACCACCGAGAGGAGAACATGATGACGCAGTGCTACTTCAGCAAAGCAAAGCCCGGCAGTGAGATGCAGGTCAGTGCTGCGGTACCCACCTGTCCACCTCTCTCTCTCAGCCCATGTCCTTTGCTTAGACCGGTTGTCATGGAAACCACTCTAGAGACATCCTTATAGGACAAGAGGCAGGAAGAATGAGCAAGCTCAAAGGCCGGGGGCCTTAGGAACCCAGAGGCAACAAAGCCCCCTTGTCCCGGTGGATAAGGTGTTTGCGGGCACCCTGCCAAACAGCCCCTTAGTGAGGGCAAATCACCAACCACTAAAGATGCAGGAACAAGAGCCACGCCTCAGTACCACTTCGGCGGGTCCGACTGCATTAGTACTGGAGGATCGCATTGGGCTTCAAAATAGCCGCCCGTCTTTACAAGTGTGACATCAACCCTGCAACCCACCCCCGACACACACACATGCACACGCACACACGCGCACACATTAATAAGCATGGCACAGAGGCCGGCCCAGATAACACCACACTGAATCGACCATGCAAATCAACACAACAGAAGCAAACACTGATGTGACACTAGGCATCTGCCATCAGAACCTCTCTGACCATACTGTCTTTCTGTAAGATAGAGCTGTCCACTCTCAGATGTAAACACTGAGCGATGAATCCCTCAGGACTGCCAAAACTGAAATGGACTCTGTGAGGACATCACTGCAAGGATAAAATTTTAAAAAAGGCAGCCCACCCGGCACTCCTCTCATGCCTTTGGGTCACTGCGATGGCACAAAGAGCGACCTTATTGCCTTTCCAGCCGTCGTTAAAGGGATGAGATACAGCGATAATGGCGAGAACAAATTCAAGCTGTTCAGCTTACATAACTGCCGAGTGAGTAATGATTCGTGATGTTTCCTTCACACGGCGTGGCCTGCCAGGGTGCTGACTCACAGTGACGGATTGATGCAGCCCAGCGACATGCCGGCCAATCACGACGCCTCAGCTGCTGCCGTGTCACGCCCCCCCGGACGGGCAGCCATCCAATTGCAGGAGGCCGGCTCTAACGTATTGTTGCCAGCCGACCCGCGCGGCCCGGTTCCTGTTTAAGCCGCGCTTCTCCACTTCACGAGTACAGAACGTGCCCCTGGTCCACTCCCACGACGCCCAAGTGGCAACCGCCAGAAAACTCAACGGAAGCATTTCTGCTGATAAGATAAAACCCCCAGTCTCCTGTAGTGTCCATCGGAGGCGTTAGGGTAGAAATATCAGATATCACAGGGGGGGCATGGGCAGTGCCGGCATTGATACCGCCATGAAAGACAGCAGGGGAACGGCCCAGGGCCCACCGGTGGCGCAATACGCTAGCCGTCCTGGATGGGAGCTATCCTCAGCGAAATACAAGCTCACATCTGCACAAAGATCAAGCCACATCTCCAGCCACCCCCTACCAGGGTCACATGGGGGCGCCACCTTGAGATGTGGGTTGATGCGCAGGAAGCACTGATTTACTGTGGCCCCTGCGTTGTTTTTTTTTTTTTACACCCATCTGGAATCATGGTGCAGGTTCACCACACTCTGCTGCGCCCATGAAGCCCCGAAGACCGTCACCCGCCTTTACGAGGGAGTCGAAGTGCTCGATATAGTCACGGCGATGAAATCCGCTGCTGTAATCTGCTGGCGGGGGCAGCGCCTAGGAATCCGATCAGCGCGGTAAATTGTCAGCTGACGAAAGAACGGGAAAAAATTCCTTTTTTTTTGGGAAGCTTCCACACGACCTCTCCGTCCCCCTTGCCCCCCCACAGTGGTGCATTCGCTCTGGGCAGCTCCGGGGTTTTCCCTCCACGCTGCGTTCAGCTGCACAAATGGATTCTCCTCAGCGATGAAACTGGACTCCTCCACAGATGGACACACCTGAACAGCGTTTCCCACAGCCTGGCACCGTGGTGCAGCCGTTGCCGGGGAGTGGGAGTTCGCACTGCTGTTTCGCCATGGCAACATCCCTGACACTCAACAGCCTCTCAAATAATAAAAAGTGAACCGAATCGCTGTGTTCCACGTCACTCAATGCCCCAGCCAGCCACTCCATAAGGAACTTCACATTATCAGACTGCACGGCCATTTGTCTCTGTCTTCCCAGTTACCAGGGAAATTGACGGCAGTGTTTACACAACAGTGCCCTCCCCCCACCCATCTGTGAGCACCCCACCCTACCCCACCACCATCTAAACCATAAGTATGTATGCTGGGTCTTACTGTGGTCATAAACTCAAAAACCCACACAGACTTCCACATTCCTTGAGAAAGCAGATTTCTTTCCAAAACACGGTTCAGGACTACAAGTGGCTGTTATTCACCTTTTCTGGAAAGAGCCATGGAGACGCTGTGGGTGGAACGGACGACCTACCTCCTCTCATTGTCATCCAGGTGAGCGAAGAGCACGTTCTTGGATATGGCCTTGGCCAAAGCAGTCATGGTCTTGTAGTCCTTAGGAATCACCTGCAAATAGGAAGATCATGGGGGCTTCTGAGGAGGATGCGAGCTCAATCTCACACTCACACTCACACACATACACACACACACACACACACACACACACACACACACACACACACATACACATACACACACTAGGAGCAGCACTGGCCC
>JAAGVU020000583.1:0-11056 GCA_011763525.2 Mormyrus iriodes | reverse complement strand
TCAATTTATGATTTGTCCGACCGTCTACAGTTGGATCACTCCACAAACCGAAGCTGTGCTCTCCCAACTGCGTTGCAGTTAATGGTTGCTCTGCAGTTTTTGCTACGGGCTCGTTCCAGACTGTAATAGACAGTCCACTTTATATCTATACCTTAAATACTTTGTGTAATAACTTGTTGAAAGAAGATGAGCACCTTATGTACAGAGATCTATTTCACTGTCAGCAACATAGACTAATGTTAACAGCTCCCTCAAGTCATGTTAGTCACTTAACCTATCTGAAGTTGTAAGTTAACGTCAACTAGTAAGAGTAATCTTACCAGTTTTGTCACATTCACTCCTGTATTTAGTGATCTCTTTTTCGGCCAGAACAGATAAGTTGTTGTATTTTTTTTTTAACCTCTTGTATGGACCTTTTCACCAGACTTCTTGAATTAATTTTCATTACAATTTCCTCCCACATTCGTTGTTTTCTGTTTGCTGTTATTTGAGGATCAAATTTACTTTTTAGTATGTTCTCTCTTTTATTGTATTCTTCCAAAAGTATAATCTTTTCCTCCTCTGACCAATTTGGCTTTCTTGTTTTCTTTTCTCCCATTTTTTTCCACTTTGTGAGTAACTTTACTTTGTGAGGCGATAACGGGTATCACAAGCAAGCGCGAGTGCAAGCATATGAACGGTCTCCATGGAAATGGGACAATTTTACCGCTGTAAAACGTCTTTCAATGTTGTAAATACCTTAATGTTTTTACTTAACTAAGGAAACCTTTTAAGGGGTTCTGTGCAACACCCTTAAATAAATCCCTTAGCTAAGGAGAAATTAAACCTTAAGTGTCATGCTTAAGGGGAAAACTTAAGGTGTTTTGTGCAACCGGCCTCAGGCCTTTTCTGTCTGTATGTAGCTCAGCTTCTAGTCCAGACACTACTTACTGCACAACTAGACCACCACATCTATCTCCACTAATTAACACAATTCTGTCTATGGCTGCAGCCATCCATGCATGGCATATTTCTGCGGCATTTATTTTATGTATAAGATAATGCAGGAGACAATATTAGGCAGATCACACAGTCCCAATGGGAGAAAGAAAAATCAGTGCGAGACAAAATGCGCCATGTAAGTATTTTATATTTATTTTAGATTTGGTATGTGATGGAGATTACAGCCCCTAAAAAGGCATTTGGCTACTAAAAAATTTGGGTTTAAAAGCCAACGGCTCCTAACGTTTTTTTTTTTTTTCCCGGTCTGGAGCCCTGAATTCAGAATAGAAGAACAGAAAGAAAAACAGCAGCTGTCATCACACATCACAGCTGATGCAAACACTTTCAAACAGCCTCTGGAGAGACCCAGCTGAGACAAATGGTTCCAGATCCAGAGCTAACAAGATCTTTACTTAAAGTCAAATATTCTTTAGTATCACAGTCTTTGGCACTACGCTAACCATATTTTACACCTATTATTTACACCTAGTGCCAATTAAAAGCCAGTCTATTAAATTAACAATTAAACTATTAAAATTTCCGTATTAAATTTAAAAGTAGTTATGTAGGTGAACTACTCAGCATTTACACAAATGCAATACCACTAAGGCCTAGACATAGTTCTCTGAACGTGGACATATTTACTAAAGGCTTAATTTTAGAAGGATGCTGAGG
Organism: Mormyrus iriodes; assembly: GCA_011763525.2. Classification (NCBI taxonomy): domain Eukaryota; kingdom Metazoa; phylum Chordata; class Actinopteri; order Osteoglossiformes; family Mormyridae; genus Mormyrus; species Mormyrus iriodes. Next base: position 9,400 of record JAAGVU020000583.1, on the reverse strand, counting down.
AGGACTTTGCATGATACTTTTCTACAAGACCACCCCCACATGAAGCTAATTTTGATTATGTCGCAAAAATATTCTATTCTACAACGTATTCTAAGTATTCTACTGTAAAGTGACTGGGATATATTACATGATAAGCCAGAATTTGTTACCTGATGTGTTAAATAAAGCCCAAATCGTTTCAGCCAGACAACTGGTTTAAAGCATCCAGGAAGCTGTAGGGCTTCAGGTGTGTTCTTACTGAGAGTGGTCCGAGATTATTCATCTTTATATTTATAAACATAAAATATTTTCCTGTAAAGCTCTCTCATTCAGAGTTATACTACACAGCAGCTCTGGTCCTAGCGTACATACGTTAGTACTGTTAATAGTTCGCTTGCCATTAACAAGACTTTGTTTTGATGAAGCCACACCTATTCCTGGAATGTTAGATGAGAGTTCACTGTAATCTCCTTTTTGAGCATTTTATACAGCTAGGAACGGAAAGAATTTGCAGGTATTATCGTAGCAATCGTTTTACACGCATGTTCATTTTTATTAAAGAAATAAACAAGGCTTAGATTTTTTCTCCCCGTGGAATGTTTATCCACAAGACACTCCATGTTCTTACTAAATATAGGCCTAACATAAAGAGCAAATAAGGGAAACTGCCGCTAAATACACAGAACTAATGATATCTATTGTTCATTATGGGGCAGAATGTGATATATATATATATATATTTTTTTTTTTTACAGAATCGACACTAGTAACCTAAACGCCATAACACCTTAGTTTTGATGTTTCTATTTGGTGGTGTGCTGGTCATCTTTACTTCCGTCTAATTCTACAGAATACATACGTTCGTAGCCGGCAATTACACTTACAAACTTGGCCTTCCGCTCCCCGTCCTCGGGCCCGGGCCCGCCGCAGGAGGGGCCTCCCGCTCCCCCGGCCAGGGCTCTCTTTCGGCGGCTCTTCTCCCGTCCCCTGCCTGCGGTCTCGCAGCGCTCCTGGTAATTTTCCATCTATCGGCAGCTACAGACCACAGAAGCCAGCTGGCATTTATCACTTATTTTAAAAAATATACGCTTGAAGCCGAAACTCTGACAAAGAGTCAAGCGGCTGCAGCACTATGGTTTTTTTTTTTTTTTTTAAAAAAAAACGGACTGCTTGATAGCCGGCAGCTTACTAGATTATTTTGAGTAAATTGGTTTAGAAAACCACTGACGAGCCTTCGGGTTTACTAAATGTTAATTCCGGTAGCGTTTATTCCAGTTAGCATAAGCAAGAACGTATCTTTTTTTTCCCCCCAACTAGAGCAGCTGCACCAAAACTCCCCAAGATATTGACACAACCGAAAAAACCGCCACAATTCTGCTAGTGACGTCACCGACGCCCAGGCAATCTATTTGCTTGACGAGGGCAGCGGCGAAAGGCGATTGGATTAGAAATGTGTCAATCACTGCGAGGGCTGTCAAACCTTGTCGTATAACCCAACGGCAGGCGCGTGCATTCAGCCAATGCCCGCCCGTCTTTGGGGGGTCTGGCTGTTCCCGGCGAAATATCGCAAGACTTCCAGCAAAAGTAAAGTTGCCAGTTTTAAGTATTTTTATGTTTTTATGTTTATGTGGTGCAGATGATTGTACCGTTTAAATACAGTACTCAAATGATTAATTATTTATAGAAAGATACCCGGCCGGATAAGCAGGAGGCTGTCGCATTATGACACCACGTTAAATGTAATGTTTGCCTAACGTAATGAGCCGCGTTTCATTGTAACTGTATAGGCTTAAGTATTTTGTGACACACACAAACACACCTCTTCAGGATCTTTTTCCGATTAAGTATAACAATATTAAACAATGAATCATGTACGTTATTTTACTTTTTGCTATAGTGCTACATAAAACGTAATGTTCCACACATGAGAATATATAAGAATGCAGGGCCCTCCACTATTATTGGCAGCCCTTGTAAAAATCAGTAAGAAGGGTTAGAAAAAAAATCTGTTTGCTGAAGTACCTTCATCTTGCATTGAAAAAAATTTGAAAAGTTTGACTTTTAATTGAAACAAGTTTATTCAAAGTAAAACAGAATAAATATTCTTAACAAAAACACCTGTGCCATAATTGTTGGCACCCTTGGAAATTAATGTGAAACAAAGTAACTGAAGCATGTTTCCCATTTAAATAGGATATTGTTCAGTTGATTGGAGTGTACAGGATCTTACCAGCTGAAATCAATGACTTCCTGATTAACTGGGATATAAATGTGAGGAGACACAGAACCAGATTCCCTTAGCCAACCATCATCATGGCAAGGAGAAGAAACTTTCTAAAGAAACACTTTAGTTTACCCAATGCCTCTTGCAAGACGAAGGAGAGGTTCTCAGAAATATTCCCCAAAACACTTTGCATACTTTAGGCTACACTTCAGGTACACCTTAGGCTGTTGTTCCATGAAATAATTTCATGAAATTTCAAGAAAATAATTAAATGAGAGTGAAGTGTAGTTTCAGTAAATTTTGTAAGTTCTACCCCACTTTGAATAATAGCACAATTATTGTTGTTTGAAACCAGGTAAAGAACACTTTCATCCAAATTAATGTAGTGAAAAATTTAGTTAAGCCATGTAGCTGCATATAGTAAAAATAACAATAGACGCTTTCCCTGTGGGGAAATCCCCTTTATACCTCCCATCTGTAGGTGAGAGCAAGCTGGCCACAAAGGGTAGTCACCCATAGTAGTGCCCAGGGAGCTGGGAGTTAAGGGCCTTGCTCAAAGACCCACAGGCTGTGCTCGAACTAGCGACCTTCCAATCACAGGCACTTAGCCCACTGAGCTACACGCTGCCCTCCAAAAGGTTATATTTCATATGAAAACACATTGAACCTATGCTGAATAAAAGGTGCTATATCTCAAAGGGGGGTGACACGGTGGTGTACTGGTTAGCATAGTTGCCTTATACCTGTGGGACTTGAGTTCAAGTTTCTGCCTGGGTTTCATGTTTGTATGTTCTCCCCATGTTGTCACAGGGTTTCTTCCAGGTACTCTAGTCTGTTCCTCTCCCAGTCCCACAACATAATGAAGCTGATTGGAGTTACTAAATTGTCAATAGGTGTGAATGGTGTATGAGTGTGTCCTGCAATGGGTTGGCACCTGGTCCTGCATTGTTCCCTGCCATCTCCTGTCATTCCTTGCAGAGATTGTATATAGTGCCTGAATGTTTCTTCTTGTGAATACCTGTGTTGTGTACCTTTAGCTGCGTCGTATGTGAATTCTGTCTGATCCTTGTGTGTCTCCGCCCGCTTTGTAAATATTTGCCGTGTGTAGAGCCTCCTGTATGTCATGGTCAGAGAACTGAATTCTATTAAATAAGTTTGAATGAGCAATTCTGCCTGGTTTTCAGCCATTTCATAGGCTTTTTAGCCATTTGAAGCTGACTATTTGTGTAAGTAAGTGAGTGTTTCACTGAAACAACAATGTTATTAAAATGGAGACATCCATCCATCCATCCATCCATCTCCTGTAACCACTTATCCCATGTGGGGTCACAGGGGGTCTGGAGCCTATCCCAGAGGCTGCAGGCACAGAACAACCCAGGATGGGGTACCAACCCATTGCTGGGCACACTCACACACCATTCACATGCATACCTACAGGCAATTTGGCAACTCCAATCAGCCTCAGCATGTCCTTGGACTGTGGGGGGGAAACCAGAGTACCCAGAGGAAACCCCACGACGACAACAGGCAAACTCCACACACATTGACCCTGGGTGGAGACGTGAACCCTGATCCCAGCGGTGTGAGGCAGCAGTGCTAACCACTGCACCACCGTGCCACCCCTAAAACAGAGACATTTAGGTAACAAATCAGTCTGCAACTCATGTTCCAACAGATGTGTTATGTGTTAGGCATTGCGAAAATGAAACATACTACCAAATATTATATCTTTAAATACAAAAAGTGAATGCATCAGAAACCATTCCATCACACTGTGTTTTTGTAATGAAATTTATTACATTTATTATATATGCTAAACTACTGCTATGGGAATTAGGTGTTACATTGCTTAAAAACCTGAACTAATGAGTTATGTTTAGTTTAATTTGAGATTTGCTTAAAGAAACAGTTCAATAATACAATTTCCAGCCACCTGAGAAAAAACTCCCGTAAACAGAAATCCTTATTATATTGTGATTCCCAAAAAATCTGCTAGTTTGTTATTGAAAGTCTTCTCATTTAGTTTGTGGGCGAAAAAAAGTGCAGAATGTATTACAAAACCTGCCTTTCCAAGTCCACGGCTGACCCGGCTAATTTGCATAAAAGCTATATTAATAATGGATAGTACTAATCCCAAACATATTAATACATCTGCTATTTTGATTGTCATTCAGAAATATATATTTTTTCATTATAACTTCCTACTAAAATGTACAATTATTTTCCTCCTCTTGGTTTGTACTTTATGCTCCACGGTACCTGCCAATGTCAAAGGCCCCAAATCAGATCATGGTCATTCCATCAGAGAAATTACACTGAAGGAAAACTATGGAGATTCTCCCCATAGGCTACACTATAGCTTAAGCTAGACTGCAAAGCTGTCAAGACTATTGTACACCATAATATTAATATTGCTGATTTGTTTCCATGGCTGATTCATCGTGCTTCTGCATCGACGGAGCTCAGCAGTACAAATTTTCCCATGAAATAAAATTAGTACTATTTCAGAGCTAAATAAAATTTCCTATAACCAATGTGAAGGGGAAACAATGGGAAATGGAGATGAGACTGCCACCTAGTGGCACCTATTATTAGTACTAGTGGTACCTAAGAAATTTCAATCAACTATCTCGTTTGCTGGTGTATAAATTGATCAACATCTCAGAACATCTGCCTCTTATAAATGTTTTGCCTTTATTTTATTAGTTTAACCTTTTTTTCCAGTATTTAAGTGGTAATGAACACAAGAAACCAATACATTTCTCAGCAACAGACTTGACCTTGCAACTGGTTTCAGAAACTGTTTCTTAAACTGAAGCACAGGTTTAGGTTAATGTTTGGTCTTACAGCCCCTTTGGTAAGGGAACGGGTGATTTATTATATTTTAATATCCTGAACCTTTAGTTATTTTACACAACACATTGTGTTAGATCTTACGCTAATACAGACTGCAAAGCACATAGACCAGCCCTTTGCATAAAAATGCTTGTATAATCAGGTTACGAAATAACTGCTCAACTGATGTGTTTATTCATATCCAATTAATTTAGCTACAAGAAAAACAGTGTGTGACAATTATTGTGGCAATAACAACAGCTGGTAAATTAAAACTATAAAGTGTCATATGCGCTAAAGTGTAGTTTGGGCTTTTATTATTAAAGGGCCTCAGCATGTAGCACTATTGCTGCACTTGGTGTAAATCTGCCTGATGTCCTTCCACAATGCTGAAGGCTCCCTGCAACCTGCACTGAGTAAATGCTTATGGATAAGGGGTGGGTGCACCCTGCCATGGGTTGGCACCCCATCCTGGATTGTTCCCTGCCCTGTGCCTGTAGCCTCCGAGATAGGCTTCGGACTCCCTGCAGCCCTGAAAAAGGATAAATGGATACAGAAAATGGAAGGATGGATGGATGAGGCATGGATTCAAAGTTCATTTTGTTGCCTAAAATTCATGTTACAGGATATAAAGTTCAAATTTACAACATTTGCTTTACTTCCACAACATTTTAAAAACACAGAAACAGATCTGACTATCCCTCATGTTAGCACACATTGGGAAATATTTTTGATGCTGGTTTTGTATATCTTTACAGTTCAAAAGTTTCTTTTAAAATATACATTGCGTAATTGCAAAATATGGATGGTGGCGACATGGGACACAGTTGCACGCTGCCTGATTTATCGGCATTCGGACTACTCACCAGCCTAACATCATCATCGGGGGCTGCCTTGTGTGTGTCGGCTTTTATTCTGTCATCCCAGTGAGCAAGTCTGACAGCTAATTAACATCCTTATCATTAATAAAACATCCTTGTGTAACTCTGGAGCTATGCACATGCCTGAGATGGTGAATTACAGAAAGGTGCAGATATAAGGGCTACAAGGACAAAACTGACATGAGATGCACTAAATGTAAGATGTTCCTTTGTATTACAAAATTGAGAAATTGCTTCCTGGATTATCATGACGAAAACAAAACCCAAGACCCATCAACAGTCCATCAACATTTAATGAAATTAAAGTAATTAAAAGTGGTTAATTTTGCCAAGTATTGGAATTATTTAATGGTATGAACTATTCAGTTGCATATAAATCCTTTAATTTTTCTACTTCCAGTTTCAATGATGTCTTCACATTAAACATGTCCTGTTGTCCACTACAGAGGACATGCTGTAAAATTAAACATAAAAATTATTTTGAAAAAGTCTAAATTGTAAGATGTTTTCTTTCCTCCAAAGATGTAGAGAATCACAAATAAAACTAAATTAACTTCACATAAACACAATCATAGAAATTATGGGAGATGAATTTACTATTATATTCACAAAAGGTATATACTGCATTATCATCATTTCTAAAGCTCTCAAGAACCTGTTCTGCTGGGTAAAATGGATGTGTGTCACAGTGGGGCATGACGCAGGGAAGAACGATTCACGATGTGGCTCACCAAAACTGCATGAAACCCAAAAAAACACAAAAAACAAAGCAGGTAAGACGAAGAACTAAATTATGATTAACCACAAAGTAAACACACAACTAGGAAGAGACAGGTAATTAACACGTGGGGACTGAGCAAGGAGGGGAGCATGATAACACAGGCACAAACACACAGTAACAACCACAATAACTGAGTGAGGAAACAGGGTAAGGACAGGCACATATATACATGGATAGCAAGGGCTAGCAAGTGGCAGGTGTGGGCTGTTACAGACTAGAGGCTGATGGCAATGAGAGGCAGGTGAGGTAAACTAACAAATTCCGAGAGGTTCAAAGACTAAGGGAAAGTAAAACAAGGAAAACTGAACATACTACAAACAGGGAGCAAAGCCAGGAACAGTACAAAAATATACCAAAAAATAACTAATATAGGTTACACAAGAAATATAACGTTAGTTAAAATATGGTTGGACTAAATAGTGGACCATAAAGGGGAGTGTGAGAGGCAGCTGCTAACTCAGCCCATAAAGCCATGCAGCAGCCTGGGGCAAAGAGGAACACACTAGGAGCTGAAGACACTGGGCTGACCAGCATCATCTGCTGGCCACTAGGGGAACTGACAGAACAAAGGGGCAGGTCAGGGGCCGATCTGACATATACGATTTTAAAGTAAACCTCTTTATCTTTATTAATGGCACAGTACCTTTTATTATTAGTCCAAACTGATATCCAGTTAATAATTCCAAATTATGGGGGGGCACTGCTCTTCTGGTGGTTCATCCTGTGCGCGTCCGTCCAGTTCCTAATTAATGAGCGATTAGCCAGCACATGTACTGAATCGGCATGTTGGGAAACACATTTGGGTTCTCATAGACAGAGTTTGATAGTGTTTTGCTTGCATGCGTTCTGCAATGATGACAAGAACTGCCAGGGTTTATTATTATAAATATAATGTAATTTGGTTACAATGCCAAACAATGCAATTTCTTTTGAACATAACACAAACAAAGATTCACTCCAATATGTCCACCAACACTCTTTTTTCCTCAGTTTATGATATTGCTCTCAAAACATAAGGTGAATGTTTACGAGCAAAGCAATTAATCTAAAACCTATTTAGCAAATAGCTCTAAAATTAGAAACCTGACAACCATTAAACATGCACTTAATAACTGAAAGCAGCCTCATTTTAAAGACCCTCGCCGAGCCCCCCCCGGGTGAGAGCCACTGCATGCAGACAGTCTGTGTACGGGCCCGCTGCGGACCGGACGGGGGTGATTTTTATATAAATGGGCGATACCGCTTTAAGACAGAATCCGCCAGGTCCCGCAGGACGGAAGTCCCGCCTTCATCGAATGCAGGCAGCGGCACCGAAAAGGTTAACAAATGACGCGACATTCCACAGCAAAACATTGCACATGTATAACACTTACTATTTACTACACGGAAACGTGAATACAAGCTTCTACTTTCAAGATCGGCACGCTGACGTACACTGCATGGCCGCAATCCGAATAAGTCCTTTACGAGCCAGACTCGTGACGTCACAATATATCGTTGTTTTCGCCGCAAGCAAAGAGCAGCATATATTACGGCTTTTATAAATGCCGAACTCTTGCGATGCCAATTAAGTTAAACATTACTTAAAACACTGACTAATAAATGTAATTACTTAAATAAATAGTAAAATTAAACTAAACATAAAAATATCAAATGCATTAAAACACCATCGTACAATTTCCAGCATGGTACGTTATTATCGAAGGCTTTCTCATTTAGTGTCTACGTGTAAAAAGCGCGAAATACATGTTTTAACAAGCTGTATGTTTATTACAGTTGACAGGAGGTCTCATCACATAAAAGTAAAAGAGGTCAAAGAGGAGAAAAATAGTTATGGCTACCAGTAGATGGCGACATTTCCCAATTTACTTCTAAACAAATTCTAATTGACCAATCTATCTACTTTATTTATTTATTGCACAAAACAGTATAATGTTTAATCATGATAAAGCTGATGTCATGATTATTCATTAAAGCAGGTTACAGTCGTGCTTACATAAACGACCAAACAGCCCCCCCCCCCCGCATTGTGTACATTATGTTGGAAAGATGAGGAAGGGATAGATGTGCGGCGTGTGTGGCGGCGGTTGCGCGGATCCCTGCGTCTGTCCACACCGCCGGCGATGCTGCTGGGATGCTGCCCTGTCATTCTGCACTGAGTTTACCTTTGATAATGGGCATCATTAATAGAATGTTTAAATAAATTTCATTACGAATATTTTTAATATTTAGTTTAGATAGATGAGCCTTAAGAACCGTGTGCTCAATTGTGATAATAACAACATGAACAACAACAGCAATAATAATAATAATAAATTAATTTATAATACACAGCAATTACTGTATATTTTTTGGTGATTTTTGAGAGGGAGTGAGCAGACCTGAAAACTAGGCCTACCGCGCTTCCCCTAATGTTCTGTTAACTTAACGACATAATATAATTGCAGCCTACACTGGGTTTTCTGCTCATGTATAGTACACATGTACCCTCCACTTTCTAGTTTAATGACATGCAACTGGAAAAATGGTTAAAATAATTAATATTTATATATTTTTTCTTGTCTGTGACCTCCTCTGCCAGCCCCTGGAAGTCGGGCTCCCCCTTTGAGTCTGGTTCCTCCCCAGGTTTCTTCCTTCTAGGGAGTTTTTCCTTGCCACTGTCGCCTCTAGCTTGCTCACTGGGGGCTTTGGGCAGAGATA
>JAAGVU020000582.1:0-11056 GCA_011763525.2 Mormyrus iriodes | reverse complement strand
GATTGTGTGTGTGAGTGTGTGCTCTGCTATAAACTAGTATCCTGTCCATTGTGTCCCCTGCCCTGTGCCACCTGGGATAGGCTCCAGGCTCAACCCCCCCCCTGTACAGGGTAAGCAGTAATGGAGGACGGCTCGACACTGTTCCAATGAAAGGGTGCTCCATCTCCCATCAGGACTCCAGACCAGCTGTTCTCACTTCACGCCTCCAGGCTTGTGGGTATGGTTCCCACTCCAGCTCTGCTCTTCTCAGTCTGGCCTCAGTCCAAAACCACACCTACTGTAACTTGAGAAGCAGGAAGTTCCTCACACTCTCACGCGCAGACGACTGTGAGAGAAAATGAAACTGAGTCCTATCAACGTTCATGGTAAAATGGCAGAAGCCAGTGTCGCACTGGATCAGAACCAGTTCAGCTGTCCAATCTGTCTGGATCTACTGAAGGATCCAGTGACTATTCCCTGTGGACACAGTTACTGTATGAGCTGCATTAAGAGCTGCTGGGATCAGGTGGATCATGCTGGAGTTTACAGCTGCCCCCAGTGCAGACAGACCTTCACACCCAGGCCTGTTCTGGGCAGAAACACCATGCTGGCTGAAGTGGTGCAGCAACTGAAGAAGACTGGCCTACAAGCAACTACCCTTGCTGACCATTATGCTGGACCTGGAGATGTGGAGTGTGACGTCTGTACTGGGAGAAAACACAAAGCTGTGAAGTCCTGCCTGGTGTGTCTGGCCTCTTACTGTGAAACTCACCTCCAGCCTCACTATGAGTCTCCAGCTTTTAAGAAGCACAAGCTGACTGATGCCACTGGACGTCTGCAGGACAAGGTCTGTTCCCACCATGACAGACCCCTGGAGGTCTACTGCCGTACTGACCAGCAGTGTATCTGTTATCTCTGTATGATGGATGAACACAGAGGCCATGATACAGTCTCAGCTGCTACAGGAAGGGCGGAGATACAGGTCAGACCAGAAGTACTCTTATATAAATATAAAATTTATCTGAAATAAAAATGGATTTTGTCTTAACACATGTTAGTATAATTGCTATGAAACACTTAGAACAAGTCTGGTTTGGTAAAGTGAAAGAAAGATGAACTGAAAATGCAAGTTTAAAAAGTACTGATCAGATTTCTACTGAAAACTCCTTCAAACAGCATATCATATGGCTGCAGCTGGACACATGCAGCAAGTAAACAGGGTCAAGAGGTTCACTTACTGTCTGGCTGAGCATCTGAATGGCTGAGATGTGTGAGGTTTTAAATATGGTGTGATTGTTGGTACTAATGCTGTCTTCCCTTTGAACTTGTAACTTGGAAATTCTGAGTTCCTAGTCAGAAATTTGAAGTGGAACATCAGGATTCTGACTTGTGAAATCAATTCAAGTCAAATCAAGTGATTTTATTTATATAGCACTGTTAAAAACAACCAGTGGTGACCAAAGTGCTTTACAACAATAAAAACAGTTTGCATAAAAAGTGAAGGGACAATGCTAATTACATAAAACATAAATAGAACAGAGCAAAATGTGAAATATAATGATACAGACATTAAAATTACTATAATTGTAATAAAATGCATATGCACATTTATCTAAAATGTCTCAGCAAATAAATGAGTTTTTAGCCTCGATTTAAAACATTCAATGGTGGGAGCGGATCGGACATGGAGAGGGAGGCTGTTGCACAGCTTGGGCCCGGCCATGGAGAAAGCTCCGTCGCCTTTCCTCTCCAAACGACTGGTTGCGACGGAGAGCAGCAGCTGATCAGATGACCTCACTGCTTTCGGTGGACAGTAGGGATGAATGAGGTCACTGATACAGGCTGGTGCTCCCCCATTCAACGCTAAAATCAGAGGAATCTACACAACCCCCACCTCAGAATTCAAGATGGCTGCGCCCTTTATCAACAGAAGCGAAAGCTGTAGTTACATACTGTTTATTAGCATCCATGTCTTATTTGTGTTTCATTAAATCGGTCATACATACAGTACTGTCCAACCACTATCTGTGGACATGTTGCTACGGTCTTTTTATATGCAAAATAATGTGCAATGTGTTGTTATCAACTGGTAGCTTACAATGGCTAACAATTAACTGGGCTAGAACTGGGGCCTGAGAGCAGGATTTCTTGCTTGTCGGATTTAAGGTAGTCTGGGCTAAATGTAAGTGAACGAAGATAAAGGCCATTTAAACTGGGGTTCCTTAAATCCGACAATTAATCTGGCTAAGCTAGAAATGTTGCTTTTTGAAACAGGTCTTCAGTACTGCTAAATGGCTTTCTGACTTGCTGTAATGGAACGTGTTTAACTCTTGTGTGACGTCATTCCCAGCTCCGACTTCCGAGGTAAATGGAATGCAGCATAAGAGTGGTGGTTCCAGTACCTCAGAAACAGCCACCGCCCTGGGATTTTAACACACTACAGTGTGTAGAGTTTGCTGAAAATGGTGCAGTGAACATAAAATACCCAGACTTTGATAGCCCTGGGGGAGTGTGTGGCTTGGTATGCTAAGCTTCTGTGCCTGTGATCAAAAGGTCGCTGGTTTGAGCCCAGCCTCAACATATTTGAGGCTCCTTGAGCAAGACTCTTAATACTGATACTATGTGTGGCTGCCCTTTGCAACCAGCTTGTTCTCACCTACACAGAGCAAGTTGGGGAAGCATTAAGAGTATTTCCCCAGAGGGATCAGTGAAAGTATCAATTCTTCTTCTTATTATTATTAAAACACTTTGTTAATTAGAGAGGTCAGAGGAGAATGACCAGAGTTATTAGAATTAACAGGAAGGCCACAACTGCAAAACTAACAGCTCAGTACAACAGTGGTGAATCAAAGGCCCTGCTCACACCTGGCATTAACATGTATCTCCGCGTGCATCACGACCGACCGTTTGCAATCAGATCTCACTTTCCTGCACTAATGCTTGGCACACAATACGACGATCCTCCCTTGGTGTGGTCTGTCTTGGGCAACCGGAAAATTCACAATATGTGTGGGTGCCCTTACGTGCCCACTGGTTCCAACATTGGGCAACTATGACATCTGCATGCCCCAAATGCCAGGCAATTGCACGATACAACCACCAGCCTCATGCAAACCCACAATGCGACCCCTATCAAACTCCGTCAAGTGCTGGTAATGCTGTCCAATGCATCTGTGAGGCATCCTCTGTCTCTGGTGACTAGACATGCCAGCTCCTTGCAAATCAAATCATTTACATACCCATCGCTGGGCTGCACGTGTACCAAGTTACATCCAGATCGAACCATTACTTCTGGGTGCTCAACGTTTTATGTCACTGAGTGTGTACTTCACAATAAAGTTCAAATTTTCACTTTGTGGACATGGATTTTTACGCTCTGTCAACAGTGTACAAATGTATGTGTTGAAACGTCTTTCGTTACTAAGATTTACCTCGGCTAATACTCTTCTGTTCAAAGGCAAAGGGTTCAGCCTGTAATGCTGTATGTTGGTTGCCATATCTTAATATTACGGCTTTTAATCATAACCAGCGAAGCTCAGAATTTGTGAAAATTTCAATGAAGAGGTTCATTCTTTTGTCTGATCTGCTGAATTATATGTCTGATTTGGAGCAAGTGAAGTACAGTGCATCCAAAAGGTATTCACAATGCTTCACTTTTTCCACATTCTGTTATGTTACAACCTTATTCCAGAATGGATCAAATTCATTTTTCCCTCAAAATTCCACACACATTACCCCATAGTGAGAAAGTGAAAAAAGTTTGCTTCAAGTCTTTGCAAGTTTATTCAAAATAAAAAATATCACATGTACATACATATTCACATCCTTTGCCATGACAATCAAAATTAAGCTCAGGTATATCCTTTTTCCACTGATCATCCTTCAGATGTTTCTACAACTTGTTTGGAGTATACCTGTGTTAAATTCAAGTGATTGGACATAATTTGGATAAGCACACACCTGTCTATATAAGGTCCCATAGTTGACTGTGCATGCCAGAGCACAAACCAAGCCATGAAGTCCAAGGAATTGTCTGTAGACCTCTGAGACAGGATAGTATCTAGGCACAGATCTGTGGAAGGGTACAGAACAATTTCTGCAGCATTGAAGGTCTCAATGAGCACAGTGGCCTCCATCATCCATAAATGGAAGATGTTTGGAACCACTATGACTCTTCCTAGAGCTGGCCGCCTGGCCAATCTGAGCGATCGGGGTAAAAGGGAGGTGACCACCATGAGAAACAAAACTGTCTGGTCTGATGAAACAAAGATCAAACTCTTTCGCCTGAATGGCAAGCGTCAAATCTGAAGGAAAGCAGGCACCGCTCATCACCTGGCCAATACCATCCCTACAGTGAAGCATGGTGGTGGCAGCATCGTGCTGTGGGGATGTTTTTTAGAATCAGGAACTGAGAGACTAGTCAGGGTCCAGGGAAAGATGAATGCAGCGATATACAGAGACATCCTTGCAGATAACCTGCTCCACAGCACTCTGGACCTCGGACTGGGGCGAAGGTTTATCTTCTAACAGGACAACGACCCTAAGCGCACAGCCAAGATAACAAAGGAGTGGCTTCGGGACAACTCTGTGAATGTCCTTGAGTGGCCCAGCCAGAGCCCAGACTTGAACCCGATTGAACATCTCTGGAGAGATCGGAAAATAGCTGTGCACCGACGCTCCCCATCCAACCTGATGGAGCTTGAGAGGTTCTGCAAAGAAGAATGGGAGAAACTGCCCAAAAATTGGTGTGCCAAGCTTGTAGCATCATACTAAAAAAGACTTGAGGCTATAATTTCTGCCAAAGGAGCTTCAACAAAGTATTGAGCAAAAGCTGTGAATACTTATGTACATGTTATATTTGTGTTTTTTATTTTTAATAAATTTGCAAGAATTTCAAGCAAACGTTTGTCACTTTGTCATTATGGGATATTGTGTGTAAAAGAGGTAAAAAATTAATTGAATCCATTGTGGAATAGGGCTGTAACATAAAATGTGGAAAAAGTGAAGCGTTGTGAATACTTTCAGGATGCACTGTAGGATGTCAGCTGAGTAGGCGGACACATTCTCCTTCATGCTGCTATAAGAATGTAGTCATACCCGTCCCTTGGATGTGTTCACACCTGTAATTAGCACTGTCTGCTTGTCCACCCAGAACACATGCTAATCCCAGGTGAGAACAGGGCCAAAGGGTCTAAGTCCAGTTTATCCTACTTACAGTCAATAAATCGTTTATGAATATTCATCCATCCATCTGCTAACTGCTAATCTGGGTCAGGGGGAGTGCCTGGAACCTTTCCCAGGCAGCGCAAGGACCAAGGCTGGGTCCACCCTAGACAGGGTGAGTAAAATATGATCTCAGCTAATGAAACAAACTTGTTTTGTCCTCTTGTTTCCTATCTGTAGAAACAAATGGGTGAAACACAGAGGGAATTTCAGCAGAGGATTCAGATGAGAGAGAAGGAGCTGCAGGAGCTGAGAGAGGTTGTGGGCTCAGTCACAGTGAGTATGAACCTGAAGAGAATGTAACAGCTGACTTGTGATCATCTAAAATCAAGCCTTTTTCCCAGAGTCAACAGATCACAGTTTTATAGATTTATGGGGATTAATCATAGTAAGGCCACTGTGGGTTACTCTGGGTCAGAGGTTTGATGGGACAAAGGTGCCAGATAGCAGGGTTTAACTATCCTGGGGTTACAGGGCTTAGCCTTTTACTTGGAAAACCACCATTCAAGGCCCATTGGGGAAAGGCCATCTTTTCCTGCAGCTGTGTAATGCAAATAAAACACCAAAGTCACCAATGAAACCCAGCCTGCCCACACAGCCACCAGTCTCTGCCAAATCCATGCAGCTGACAGTGTCTGAGCTTAATGAATGATAATTTCCAGTCAGTGCTGGCTGGGCTTTAGTACCTGAGGCATCCAGCACCGTGATGCTCCAAACCCCAGCCCTGTACTGTTTTTATACCTCCTGTCAGCTCACATCACTGTTGTACAATGAGGCTTTCTGGAGTTTCAAATGTAATTTAGAGTTGTAATTTACATTCTCTGCTCCCTGTGTCACCAACAGCAATCAGCACAGTCAGCAGTGGAGGAGAGCGAGAGGATCTTCACTGAGATGATCCGTTCCATTGAGAGAAGACGCTCTGAGGTGACAAAGCTGATCAGAGATCAGGAGAAGGCTGCAGTGAGTCAGGCTGAAGGAGACATGGAGATACTGGAGGAGGAGATTGATGAACTGAAGAGGAGACACTCTGAGCTGGAGCAGCTTTCACACACAGAGGATCACATCCATTTCCTCCAGGTAACAGAACAGCTACTTTGGCAATAAGAAAACCAGACTATTGAAATGGATGCATGTTTTCATTTGTATTTCAAAATGTTTGTCATTTGTCAAAAATAGTTACTCCTTTTAATTCGGTTAAAATGCATTTTCATTTTGATGAAGCTGTTTAATCAGACTGTGTGTCTGTAGAGGTGCCAGGGTCTTCCTGTCACCCCTGAAGCTGTATTTGGACCCAGAATCTATGTCAGTCCACGCTGCTCTTTTGGGAACGTGAGGAAGGTGGTTTCTGAACTGAAGGATCAACTGGAGAATGTTTGCGAAAAGAAAACGGCAGAGATCCATCACACAGGTTAATAAATACATTTTCCAGTCTGTTCATGTTAATATAGACCATGCAGGGAGAGTATGCAGTACAATCAGCCTCACATTTGTGTGACCAAGTCAGATTCAGTTTTCAATAAGTTTAAATCTTGGTGAAAACGGGTGAAAGAGCTTCACATTCTACAGGCTGCAAAACCCAGATCACATGAATCATGTTTCCTCTTCATTATAGTATCCAGAAATCTGTATTATGTGTAATTTACAATGATTAGCAGTTCGTTAAAATGCCTGTTATTGTCCCTCATAATGATAATACCCTACTGCTGTTGTCTCCACAGTGAGTGAAGTCCATCTCCCACAAGTAAATTCCTTTTACTCAGATCCCTGTTTTTCTCTGTCTCCTTCTAGTTACCAAAGACGCCCTTCTACCGGTATTAGTGCCCAGGACCAGAACAGAATTCTTACAATGTGAGTCTGTTCACACACATGCGTCTCTCTCCCTGTTTGAGCTGCAGTGTGTTTTATTGTGTTCCGTTTCCTTCTGCTAGGGGAGCTTCTTTTTCTCTCTCCCTCTGCCTCCTGGCCTTTCACATTTTCATAAGCTGTTTTTGTCAGTAGCCCACTGCACCCGGTACGGTACCTTTGGTACTTTCCCTTTTCCAATGACTTCTGATTGAGTACCAGTACCAAAAGTTCCAGTAGCCAAAGTTCCAAAGCAGCCAGGGTACTTTTTGGGTACTTCGGAACTTTGGAGTGGGACTTGCAAACGCATTCATAAGAAAAGCCTAAAAGCCAAACAAACAAATAAATAGTTAACTAAAAATAAGCTACATTGTAGAGGCAGTGAATGACTAAATTCCTGCTGATTTAATATATTGAAAAGTTGCAACAAACTAACGTTTTAAGGCTTGATTCACGTGCTTGATTCATCAAAACCATCTTGGTTGGTTCCTTCGTTTCTGGTCTCACATGTTTGTATGAGGTTGTGGCATTAAATGTTGTACAAGAGGAGGGACCCTAGACGGCGCTCTGAACAACAAGCTTTGATGAGAGCTTTCAACCCAATTGTTTTGTTTACCTTGTAGTGTGAACTCTATGCAGTTTTAGTACTGTCCAGTGTTATTTAATCATCCACTGACTAAACTAGACACAAAGGTACAATGTCAGCTACCACAAAAAAGATGGCTTCAGCCAGAAAACCAGCAATGGCATCGAACCATAATTATCTTAAGTCTTAGCGATAACTGCATTGAATTTATGCCACTTGAAGAGGATTTTCCTTCTCCTCCTAGCACACCATGTAAATCCCCGTCCACTAAACAATGGAAAACTGACAGCTCAAAGACAACCATTTTTCTATCCCAACTTTCCAAATTATCACAATTAACAACAGATCAGATGCTCCGGATAAAATGGTTGACGGAAACTCCAAAGAAATCAACGAACTGAAAGAATCCATTAACGTTAATACAAAACAGGTAACATAGTTAAAGGAAGCAAAAGACTTTGTTTGCGTGGAAATTAAAAAAGGACAGGGTCACCTGCACTGAGTCTCGTATTGAAAAAGCTGAGGAAACACTAGAGAGGTGAATTTCCCATATGGAAAGTTACCCACGACAATGGAATTTGAATATTTATGGTATGCCAGAAAACGATGGGTAAGATATACGCAAAGAGGTCATCGAGGTCTGCTGTGCCACTTTTCCAGAGGTCAAGGAGCAATGTGACCGACACGGTCCATCGAATCGGCCTAAAGATCACTGATGGCACTGAACCACAAGGAACGATCATTCAGAATGAATTTCTAGGTCCATCATCATCATCATTATTATTATTAGTATCATTGTCATCAACAACAATAATAATAATTATTATTATTATAATTATTATTATTATTATTACTGTTGTTGTTTTTGTTGTTGTTGTTATTATTATTATAGGGCAAAGACAGGTTCACTTGCATGGTGAGTAATCATGAAGCTGGAAAAGCGAAATACTCTCCAGTATTTCCAAGCGAAAATCACCCATAAATACTGCAACTGTATTGAAAAATAACAATAACAATGAAAGTCAGAATTTGAAGTAAGAGTTTCATTGTACTGCTTTCTAGAAACCTGAACTGCCATTAATTTCTGAAGACGCTGTACACAGACAGACAATAGTGCTGGCAATAGTTCCATGACAAAAGGTACTGCCAGCCCAATTTTTGGTGGTACTGTATCTCACACGCGTCACATTAATACCTGGCGTAGGTGCATGGACGATGCGTGGAGGGGGGCAGTTCAAGATGCCGGCCAGTGTAGTTCAGGTCTATGTGGGATCTTCTGGTTCTCTCACCTAAAACCTATTTAACGATGTTTACCTAAGCAACCTGGGTGACATTAACCCTCAGACATCAGTAGCATCTACCCTTGAGTGGATTTTGGATGCGGAACTGTACTTTAATCCTCCCCTACCAAATACGCTGAAGGCTTCTGAGCTTCTGATATTATTGAGAGTGAGATACAAAAGCCTTGTCAGAACACAATGGCTGAGAAAGGAGGACGAGACAAAGTACAGAAATAAATAACTAAACAGCTTTTCAGAGAGGTGCCTGGAAATAGTTTAATGGATGCAGTAGCTGAGTTTCATTCTTATACGAGCTCCAAGGCTGATGCTTTCCCACTACCGAACTCCGTCACCAGCACTCCAGACCCTAAAAAAAGGACAAGTGACCCTAGTTTATCTGAGCTGCAGCAAAACATTGTGAGAATGGTAGAAATAAAAATTTGAGAATGTACCGACAGTCTTGCACAGTTGATAACAGAATTCCAAATCTATTGAAGCTTTAAAAGAGCACTGCAAATTTCTTTTTCAAGAAATTCAAGAGATGAAGAAAGATGTTCAAACAGTCAAAACAGTTAATGTGAACCATAAGAAGAGGATCTCAGAGATTGAAGACAAGATCAGTGAGGCAGAGAGGTACCAGAGGTGGTGGAATTTGAGACGGTACGGTCTACCCGAGGAGGAAGGAGAAGATATGAAAACAGAAGTTCATCAACATCTGCCGTGCCGTTGTCCCAGAAGTAGGTGAGGTGCTGCACCTTCACGTGGACGTCAGCCACAAAATTGACAGGAAGCAAGAGGGCAGGACCCGTCCAGTGCTGACTTTATTTCAAGATCTACAAAAGAAAAGATATGATCAAATGCAAAAAGTTCAGAATTTATGAAATCCGGGAAGCTTCACTTCAGCGAGGATTTGACAGCAAGTGACAAAGAAACACGGAATAAACTGTGACCTAAGGTAGAAGCAGCAAGAAAGGAGGGAAGGAAGGAATTCTTCGTGGGTGCAAAAGCCATAATTAATGGTAAAGAGCTCAAGATGTAAGTTGTTACAATAGTGAAAATTACTTTGTAGGGCAAAGGTCTTTGATTAGCCTAGCCTACTCATTTCTGTCACAAGCGCGGGTTTGCCGGCGAGGCATGACGCAGGCACAGAGGGAAGAATCTAAGGAGAGCCGGCTTTTAGTTTGCCCAGTGCAGGGACTTTATTGATGCAGGGACCACAGAGAAACAGCCCATAACGTCAATGACCCAACAGGGGAGCACAGGACTGGGGAAACTCTTATACACAGGGAAGGCAGGGATAAACAAGGGACACCTGTGTTTGGTTAACAAGAGGCAGGAATATGAGGTAACAACAATGAGCTACAGACGTGGCTGATCAGCAGCCCCGCCTGTGGGAAACACAGGGAATAGACTGGTAGGGCAGGGCTGGACGTGACAATTTCCTGCTATGGTGTGGTTGTTGGGTGGCTGAAAACCAGTGTTTCTTCTGTAACTCTGAAAACTGTTTTTCACATTTTCTTGCTTATTCTTATACAAAATATCGTTTTCAGTCTGCAAATATGTACGGCAGAGAGAATCTATCTGAACATGATAAGGATGAACTAAAGAAATTTCAGCTGGAATTGGACTCTATATATGTAAATAAAGCAAGAGGGGCCTTCATCAGATCTAGGAAGAAATGGTTGGAGGACAGTGAGAAAAACTCTAAATATTTCTACAATTTAGAAAAAAGGAATGCACACCTTAACTCTCTAATTAAGCTTAAAATAAACAGCCAACTTTCAGAAGAACCAAACATTATTTCCTCTTTTATTGCCAGATTCTATGGAAAATTGTACCCTTGCAATTCACCTGTAGGCAACCCGTCTGTTTTCTTTTCCTCCAGCAGGAGGAGTGTAAAATATATAAATGAAGACTCTAAGAAATTATGCGATCAAGAAAAATATTTAGACAAACTCAAGAGGAATATTACGAAATTAGAAGACAATAAAGCCCTCGGCAATGATGGTTTATTGAGTGAGTTCTATAAAGAATTTCGATTATGTGCTTTTAAGGAGGCTATTGAGAATGAAAAACTTCCCCCATCTATGTCTCAGGGGCTTATTTCTCTGATTCCAAAGGCTAATAAAGATCGTTTGATGTTAGA
>JAAGVU020000580.1:0-11088 GCA_011763525.2 Mormyrus iriodes | reverse complement strand
ATTTAAAAATCTAGTCCTAAATAACCACAACTGTGCAAACTGTTATTGAATACCTCTTCCCTGGACACCATTGACCACCAATTAATAATTTCTAAACAAATTTAATTATTGTAAAACAATGTAAAAAGTTTTCTCATGCACTGGTCCTCTGGTGAACCAGAAGTTGCTTTTTTCACATTCAGCATGCTAAAACACTGTTAATTTTAAGGGAAATACAGCTAAAAAATGTTAACACTATAAAATTGTAAAACTTCATATACATTTTAAATAATTTTCCTACAAAAAATTATACTGAATAATGTTTCATACTGGCTACCAGGGGAAATATTTCACCTTGTATATTTACATATATAACAAAGCATCCACCACTCAGAATATGCTGACATCAATGTTTGTACCTCCATCAGGGTCCAGTGATCAAAACCTATTATTGTTCTTAATCCACAAAACAAGCCACATTGGACAAAGATTTCAAAAACTTCCACTAGGTAATGTCCCATTCACACCTCGCAGTTTTGGGAAAAAGAGTGGGAATGGGGGTAGTAATGGTAAAAAACAGGTCAATATGAGCAAACATAATGTTTTTACTTTATTTCAGTGATATTCTAAGTAACTCTGACTAAATGAAATGAAATAATGGGATAAAAGCACGTTATGTTTATAAATGCAGCACTTAAAAAGTGCAAAAAAAATACAAACATCTTACCATGTTTGGGTTGCTAGCAACCCAGTACGTTTTTGTCAAATAAATGAGGATAAAACAATATACTTATATTATTTTGCCATAAATTTGTTAGTAGAGTGTTGCAGATGAAAACACCATTGTGGGGGGGGGGGGGCAGAAATTACAAACACAACACGGTAGGGGAACACTACACTTCACAAGCATTATCCCAATGGTAACACATTGCTGCACACCAAAGGGGCATCCATCCATAGCGACCTCCCCCCCAAGTCCACCACAGAATCCCACAATTGATGCGGGGCCTGGTGCTGCCACAGTGACCGGCATGTCACAGTCCGCAGAGTCCCCGGCATGTCTCTGTCCTCTGCTGCGTCCTTGTCCTCAGCCACTGCAGGAGGGTCTGTTCTAGCCAGGGGCTAATGCAGTGCCAGGCGATTCCTATGCAGGACCACAGCCTAAATTTAATAAATTCTGAGAGGTACTCTGAGAGGTCCTCAAGGATCTCCCCCTGTCCCCACCAATGACTGTCAGCTTGGGCAACCACCCCTTCTTATGAATTGGACAGTATACCCAAACTGGACCTCTGATGTTAAAATCCTGCCCATGGCTGCATGCAACATAGGTGTGCTGCTGTCGGGCAGTCGCTGAGCCTTGGTGCTGTTGAGCCAGCTCATGTATACTCCTCACATGTTCCTGGAGGCACCACTCCATGCCGGGCTCCCTCAGTACCTCTGACTCTGGGGGCGGCCTGAGCACCAAGTCCACTGGGGTGCAAAACTTCTGCGCGAACATCAGCACAGCTAGCATGCATGGAGTGCTCTCCTGTACCGCGGTTCGGTATGCTAAGGGGACGAGGGACAGGTGGTGGTCCCAGTCGTACTCATGGTGGGCCAGGATAGTAAACTGTGTGGTACCAGTATAGCAAACTGTGCAGAGAGCATGCTATTAAACCTCTCCATCAATCTATCACTTTGGGGGTGAAGGCGTCTTTGTTGTCCCAAAATGACTGGCTCCTGTCGCATCATGCACTACCTTCAGGACCATGGTTCCAAGGCTCTGGGGCAGTAGCGGCTGCAGTACTTTTCGATTGCTGCACGGGGACTACCAACACTAGTACAGCTGCCCATCACGCTCCTCCAGTGCCCCCTACTGGGAGTAGAGGGCCTAGGTCTCTGGGTCCAGCGTGGAGTCCTCCTTCCACTCCAGCTGCCTCCCTGCCTGCAGCCAGAATCTCATCTCGGGCCAGCACCAAGTCACTTGCTTGCTCCACAAGCATTTGCTGGTACATAAGAACATAAAAAAGTTACGAATGAGAGGAGGCCATTGGGCCCATTAACAGTATCTAGACTTGTTAGTATCTTGTATAACTGAATCATGCCACCCCTTAGTCTCCTTTGCTTGAGGCTAAACAAATTCATCTCTGCCAACCTCTGCTCGTAAGACATCCCCCTAAGGCCAGGAATCATTCTTGTAGCCCTGCATTGGACCACTTCTAAAGCAGCAATGTCCTTTTTGAGGTAAAGTGACCAAACCTGCACACATTATTCAAGGTGAGGTCTTACAAGGGAGTGATATAATCTTAGCATTACCTCCCTTGATTTAAACTCAACACACCTGGAGATGTAGCCCAACATCCTTTTTTCCTTTCTCATTGTTTCCCCAAATTCGTGACAGTGAGACATGGAAGTGTCAATATACACACTCAGATCTTTCCTTAAAATATCTGTACTTTTTTGTACTTTATATATTTTTATTTATGCTTCCCATATGGATTACGTTACATTTGTCTACATTAAATTTCATCTGCCATTTATCAGCCCAGTCTTTAGATCGAGGTCCTGTTGTAACATCTCTGTTGCTAACTCAGAATCTGCAACACCTCCTAACTTGGTGTTCTCAGCAAATTTAACCAGTTTTCTATATATATTAGTGTCAATATCGTTTATGTAAATTAGGAATAATAATGGTCCTAAAATTGATCCCTTAGGTACCCCCACTATGGACACAGGCCCATTGCGACATTGTGCCTCTAATAACGACCCGCTGCTTTCTGTCCTATACAATTCCTAATATACATGCTGCTTTGAGTTTAAGCAGGAGTCATTTGTGGTGGTCAAAGACTGCCAATCCCTCACTGTGGAGCTTGCCTGGCTGGTGCTGGACATTAAAGTCATACCCCTGTAGGGCCTCAAGCCAGTGTGCCACCTGTCTCTTGGAGTTATGGAAACACTGTAACAAGCAGTATTGGTAGTAATGCGTTACAAAGTAAAGCATTACTATAATTCCACTGCTTTTGGTGGTAATGCGTAATGTAACTAATTACCTGTTCAAATAACACTTGGTATTACTTGTTATTATTTTTGTGTTGCATCAAAATATTAATGAACAAATGTAGCCTATCCCCCTAATTTCCTGTTTATGATCTAACATCATCACAATTAATGGGCGATATTAGGTGCAGTGATAGATAAAATTTGGCAGTTATATTGTTTTGCACTGTCACAGCAGCAACACTAAAATAATATAACTACCCAGACAGCACAGGTAAGATGCCTCCACGATGATTTAAAATCCATGGCACAGCATATCTTTGATGTCATCTGCCCACTGGCACAATGTGGCAGAGACATTACTACCAAATACTGATTCAACATTCCCCCAATGTCTGCACGATGCATTTCAATAGCAACATAATGTTAATCAGATTACCATGCAACGTTTAGCCTACTGTTATTTTTCCCCGAGTATGCTATATAATCCACATTATGGTTATACTACATATATTGGTGCTTTGCAGACCCAGGTATCAGGGCAGCAAGAACAAGAGTAGGCAAAATGGTTTCATAGAGGACATGGTCTTTAATTGTATTCCTTACAAGGAATAAACACAAGTACCCATCACTTCTCCAACACACTTAATGGGGAAACGCAGGGAGGTCTGACAATGGATGGTAAAGCACATATGTGGTGGGTAGTTACACAATACAAAGTGACATACAATGACTAGGCCATGACATAACACCTCCTTTTACTACGTGTGGGATTTGTTTTACGCTCTGTGTGGGTGCCGGAGACTGCATTTCAAGCTTTCCGGACAGCCTGTGTGGACTGTAGAGCCCAAGTGCAGCATGAAGAGAGTGACAGGGTTGACCAGGATGGTTACCTTTTTGAGTGCGACTGTCCACTGGGGTTGCTGCTAGTCCGGTACTGTTGCAAGGTCAGCAATGTCCTTGGTGGTCTGGTGCCACAAAAATCCAAAATATTGTGGATAAGGACCATGGCCACCCAAGGTTGTACAGGAGGTGCCAGCAGGCTGCAGAGAGCCGTGGAGATAAAGGGAAAAAACTTGCTAATGATGAGATCAGAGATTGGTTATCCATGCAAGACACTCATACTTTACAAAAACCGGCTCTGAAAAAATTCGTGAGGAACAGAGTGTTGGTCCCGAGACCCATGTATCAGTGGCAGGCTGATTTATGCGTCATTCAGGGACTGACGCTGTATAATTACGGGTTAAAGTATCAGCTCATGGTGATTGATGTTTTTTCCAAAAAGGCCTACGCCCGCGAGTTAAAAAACAAGACTGGTGTGACTGTCATGGCAGCCTTCAATTGTATTTTAAACAAGGGGGCTGTGCCCCTCAAGTTACAGGTGGATGCCGGTAAGGAGTTTTTAAATCGGACTTTTCAGAAACTTTTAGAAAGACATTTTACAAAATCATACATTTCACCACAGATAGTGGTGCGACGAGGTACAATGAGCCTTTTCACAGCAGTATTATAATGAAACCTTCCGAGGTCATGGCTGATAATGCCCATTGAGGATTTGAGAATCTATACCTGAACCTGACTCTAAAAAGCAGATGCCTTCATTTTAAATTTAACATAGGTGACACCGTGAGAATATACAAACATAGTCAGATATTTGACAAAAAGTACAAGCATACTTTCACTGGCAAGTACTTTTTCCATATGCAAACGTGATCCCCACCGATGTATAAATTGAGGGATGTGTGTGGTGAAATATTCGAGGGGACATTCTATGAATGGGAGTTTCAGAAAGTCAAGGTCTTTCCCAATCATGTGTTCTGGGTTGAGAAGGTTATAGGCTGTAAGACCGAAAATGGGAAAAAATGGATTTTAGTACGCTGGCAGGGGTGGTTATCAAAGCTTGATTCATGGATACTTGCATCGGCCTTGATACACCTGAAGCCATCTTGAGATTTAATTGTTTAAAAAAAGAAACATGGAGGATCTCCCCTCTTTGTTCAACATGCTGCCATCAAACTCCTGTCTGAACATCTTCCCTGATAACCAGAGCTCGGAATACACGGTGATGCTCTTGGCCTACAGGACTCTGGGGGCCTTATGAAGTAGGACTGGCGGAAATCGTATATTGTTACACATAGCAAAATATTACAAATCAGGACAATTTTTTCAAATTGCGGAATCAGGAAAAAGTGGAAAAGTCAAATGCGCATGCAGTTGCTGCACAGATCAATATTATTCAGAAAATTTAAATAGGATATTATTGATGTAATGGACAGATTGTATCTAAAATCAACAACTCATTCAAAAGGATAGGTTTGGATATTACCATGTCATACAATGAGGTTATTCGAAGGGTTAATGTGACGGGTCATGCGAAATTCTCAGTTAGATTTAAACCCACTCTGGCCTGCATGTTGGGCTTCGAGCCGGGTTGCTGGTTTAATCTCAGCGGTGCTGCAACCTCCCCCTTCCCCACCGACATTCACGCAGGATTCTATAATATGTTTGTGTACTGTAACATCGTAGAACCCCAGCACGTGGGTGAATCTGTAGTACCATTCCTCAGAACTATTAAAAGAGAGGGTAAGTTCGGCCATGTAGTCACTTTACCATTTCACAAGCTGCACTGTGTACCAGTGAACAAGCAGAGCATTCAGAATCTGCATGTTGAAATAAAGAACGATCAGAATACCCCGATTAATTTCTCCTATGGAAAAATGATTGTCAAGCTACACTTTTGGCCCTGTGCCAAAGATGCCTGCCTAAAACAAAACCGAAGGCCATGGTGCTGCACAACCTGCAGAGGTTCATTCATTATTACACCAGTGAGGCTCTGCATGGGCTCTCCAGTTTTGTGGTGATGTATGGGCGTGAGTTGGGCTTGATGCTCAGTAGAGCATTTAGATCCATTTTACTGTTTCTTAAGCAGGGGGCTGATATAGTGAAACCTCATTTGAAGTCAGTGGCCAAAGGAATAGCTTTGGATCTCATTAGTTCAGGCATCAGCAGGCATTTAACAAACACGGCTGACCCTGCCCAGGAAGGCTTGGGTCTACTGCGCTTGTCTCAGAGGGGAGGAAAAGATCTCCCATGACTTTACACACAGTCGGTCATAAAAAGCATTGTAAAGTTGTTAAAGAAACCCCAGTCAGGAAGTCAGTCTTGTGCAGGTGCTTTCATTTTTGTGTGCGTTTTGTGCGAGCGAGCTTCATTTGTGTCTATGAAGTACTGAGTCCTGTGAAAGACTATTAATAAAACTGTACTTCCAGACTGCATCTCATCTGTGAGCTTTGTCGCTGCACTATGTCTGCGACCAGCAGATACCGCAAAGGTGTCAGAACTGGGATCTTGAGGAAGACCCCACTTGCTCTATTCCAGCGGACCCAGAGGGACCTGAAGAAAATCGCTGTGCATGAACAAGTCTCCAACTAACTGTGACTGGGGTGTTGGACACAGGTACCCGATGGAGGGAGTGGACCCAGGGCTTCCAAATGGGTGGGAAGAGCCAACGATCCACAGCTGAGGGAAGCCCCGCTCGCTGCCGCCCCAACAGCAGCTGTCTACCTGCCGAACTGCAGTGGAAACCAGCTCGGGGAGCTGTTTTCTGTTCAGCTCAGTGCCAGGAACAATGCCTGGGATGACGAGACTGCGGTCATCCACCTTAGCCTGTCGTTGGAAGGTGGGGCTCTCCAGAGTATCCTGGACATTGCACTGGAGGCTCCTTTGCGGAACTGACAGGAGCCCTAAAGCAGCGGTTAGGTGGCGGCAGAGGGGAGCTGAAACCCCGTCAGCTATTTGGCACCTAACACTGCAGGCCTTCCTCTCGGCTCTCCTCCCAGACCGCCTACAACAGCAAGTGTGGCTGTTGCTGGTTACCTTAAAGAAGGCACTAGCCAAGGCAGAAAGACTGGAGGCGATCTTTAGCGTGGCACCTCCTGAAGATCCTGCAGTGCGCTCAGTGGCTCGGGAAGATAGTGACCATCCCCCCAGCCATGCAAAAATCATCTGCTGGCACTGTGGCTTAGGAGTAGGCTCAGGGCAGAAGTGAGCCAGGTGCCTTCTCTTTCCAAAGGGAAATGACCAATAGGTGACACCTTGAGGGAGGCATCACACCAACCCCTCAGGCCAGTGGCTCCACTCCAAACATCTACCCTGTCGGCCGGCTCTGTGACCTTTGAAGCCCCTTCCTGTCCTGCACCATCAATGGGGTGCACTGCCGCGCTCTAACAGACAGTGACTCCACCATCTCCATAGTGAGGGCAGGCCTTCTGCCAAGGATAGAGGGGGCTTCTCTGCCAGGCTGGGGAACTGCGTCCATTCAGCTGCACTCAATGATGGGGGTGACCATCCCCATGCAAGGTCATTGTAGACTCCAGCTGGGGTGCATGTTTGCCTACCACAAGTTCTGGCTCGCCCCGATACAGGATTCAGTTCAATTCAATTATTTTTATATCGTGCCTTTCACAACAGAGTCACCAGGTGTCTTGTATGTAAGTAGGAGAACTTCGAAGTCAGTCCTGAACCTAGCAGGAAGCCAGTGCAGGGAACAAATAGCAGGGGTTATGTGTTCAAACGTCCTGCTCCTGGTGGCAATTTAAGCTACTGCATTTTGAATATGCTACAAGGTGTTTAATGTGAGGTGTGTGCAACCACATAACAGAGCATTACAGTAGTCTAGCCTACTGTATACAAAGACATGTATCAATTTCTCAGTGTCTTGAATAGTAAGGAATCATCATAGTTTGGTGATGTTATGTAGCTATAGAAAGCATACCTTCAATTCTGAATCCACATGTGATTTGAATGAGAGGATTGTATCGAAGATGACACCTAGGTTATGGGCTGAGCTGCTAAGGAAAAAGTTCAGCCCCTCGGAATAGATTGTGAAGATTATAGCATTCTTATCTGCAGACTTGCCTCCAAATTAAAGTGACAATAGATGCTGTGTCGTTAGGCGTAACTGAAATGTATATTTGGGTGTCGTCAGCATATTGTTCTGATTACTGCTACCTTAAATTGCTCAGGCACATCACCTGAGGACAGGGGCACATTCATTATGACAGTTATAGGTCGTGCCAGGACTCCCAGGGATTCCTTAAGAAGTTGAGTGGGGATTGGGTCCTGTGGACAATTTAAGTGGTTAGTTTGGTTTTAGTCATTATAGTTTTTAACTCTTGTTCATTGATTAGTTCAAAACACTAAGGGTGTGTGCACGTTCTACTTGCGTCAGAGGTATTTGTGAGCCATTTAAACATGATTAAAGTCTAATGACTGTAATTTTATCATTAAAGAAGTCAATAAAATGTTCACTACCAACATTACTTGGTAGCAGAGGTTCAGCCTTATTTGTCAGATGAGCTATTGTCTTGAAATGGTAATCAAGCTTATTTCAATTGCGATCAATAAGGTTAGAGTAATAGGCTGAACGCACCTTATAGAGGGCTTATTTGTATTGTTGCAACTTGAACACCTCTAATCACATAAATTTCCATTTGCATTCTAATCACCTGTTTGTAAAAACGTGTGTGATTATGAAACCATGGAGAATGACTTTTGTCATGAGTTTTGACAACCTATTTTTCAAAGGTGCAGTTTCATATAAAACCTAACTAACCACTATATTGAAGCCATGTGTGACTTCGTTGACATCTATATTAGACATGAAGTTCACATTACTTACTACATTAATAAATTGCTGGGAATTCCTATCATTTACGTGATGTGTCATAATAATCTCTGCCATAGTCAAAGAGGGAGGTTTGTTTACACCAGCATCATGACACGTGAGTTGTGCGTTGTGCTGTGATGTTATGACAGGTACGATGTCGCCCACCTGGGCGCCGCAACAGGTGACTGCTCTTCGCGGCCAGCTTGCTCCCACCTAGAGAGAAAATTAGGGGAGGCATAAAGAGAATTTCACCACAGGGATCAATAAAGTATCTATTATTATATCACTAGGTAATAGGAATATTTCAGCTCCATTATAATCGTATGGGACTACTGTCATATGTGTGGTCCGCTGTTTACTGAAATGTTATGTGGGGCATAACTGTATGTCTGTAATTTGCTTACTGAACAAAGAAATGCTAAAAGTTATTTTTGCTTTTCTCCTTTTTTTTTGTAAAAGCAAAAATCTTTGAATTTCTTTCAGTTAGAGAAAACAGGTGTTAATGTAGGTTTTTGACCATATTGTTTTACTAATTGATAGGCCTATGGAATGTGTAACAGGCATAATGATAAATTACAGCAACAACAGATTCATACTTTGATGGAATTCGTATAAAAATGGTGTATTATACACTATATGGCCAAAAGTTTTGGGACGCCTGCCTATACACAAACATGAACTTTAATGACATCCCATTCATAATACATAGGCTGTAATATGGAGTCGGTCCACCCTTTGCAGCTATAACAGCTTCAACTCTTCTGGGAAGGCTTTCCAAAAGGTTTAGGAGTATGTTTATTTTTGGAACTTCTGACCATTTTTCCAGGAGAGCATTTGTAAGGTCACGTACTGATGTTGGACGAGAAGGCCTGGCTCACAGGCTCCACTCTAATTCATCCCAAAGGTGTTCTGTCAGGTTGAGGTCAGGGCTCTGTGCAGGCCAGACAAGTTCCTCCATACCAAACTTGCTTATCCATGTCTTTATAGGCCTTGCTTTGTGCACTGGTGTGCAGTCATATTGGAACAGGAAGGGGCTATCCTCAATCTGTTCCTACAAAGTTGGGAGCATAAAATTGTCCAAAATGGCTTCATATGCTGAGGCATTAAGAGTTCCTTTCACTGGAACTAAGGGGCCAAGCCCAACCCCTGAAAAACAGCCCCACACCATGATCCCCCCTCCACCAAACTTTACATTTGGCACAATGCAGTCAGGCAAGTACCGTTCTCCTGGCAAATGCCAAACCCATACTCATCCATCAGATTGCCAGACAGAGAAGTGTGATTCGTCACTCCAGAGAACATGTGTCCAACGCTCTAGAGTCCAGTTGCGGTGTGCTTTACGCCACTGCATCTGGCACGTTAACATTACACTTGATGATGTAAGGCTTGGATGCAACTGCTTGGCCATGGTAACTAATTCCATGAAGCTCTCTACAGACTCTTCTTGAGCTAATCTGAAGGCCACATGGAGTTTGGAGGTCTGTAGCTATTGACTCTGCAGAAAGTTTCCAACTTCTGAACACTGTGTGCCTCAACATTCACTGTCCCCACTCTGTGACTTTACGTGGCCTAATACTTTGTGGCTGAGTTGCTGTTGTTCCCAATTGCTTCCACTTTGTTATAATACCACTAACAGTTGACCATGGAATATTTAGTAGCAAGGAAATTTTACGAATGGACTTATTGCACAGGTGGCATCCTATCATGGTACCATGCTTGAATTCACTGAGCTCCTGAGAGCGAGGCATTCTTTCACAAATGTTTGTAGAAGCAGTCTGCATGCCTAGGTGCTTGATTTTATACACCTGTGGCCATGGAAATGATTGGAACACCTGTATTCAATGATTTGAAGGGGTGTCCCAATACTTTTTGCAATATAGTGCAATTGTCAGTTATGCAAGAAAAGTGATACGATATTCAAATTGATGACAATATGAATGTTTATAATCGTGATATGGTATTTTATCAATATAATGTCCAACCCTAGCTATAAGTCTTCACTTCACATCTTTTTTTCCTCAGTCTGGGTTTCCACTTAGTCACAGTATTGCAAAACATGCAGTTAAATAGTAAAACAATGCTGATTCATCTTTAAGCTTCTTATACTGATGTCACATATCTCTACAATAAAAAATGAACTGTTTGGGCCAGTAGTCTCGTTTGCATTAAGCAACCAAATTAAAAGTATTTACATATAATGTGTAGCTGAATAAGTCAGGGATCTATGCCTGCATTTGCAAGGTCAGGGGTTTGAATCCTGTGGCAAATAACCAGGTACACAGATCGTTACCCAGTCATATAGAGATCCTGATCTGTCCCCCTCACTTTTAAAAGGAAAACATAAAACTTTGATACGTAGCATCCCATAATAGGGTTGGATACAATGATGTTTGAACTCATCAAACTGTGTCGACCATCACAAACTACTCATAGCACGTGTTTGCTGCAGGTAGGAGTACACTCAC
>JAAGVU020000579.1:0-11090 GCA_011763525.2 Mormyrus iriodes | reverse complement strand
CATGAGGAAGGGGGTGAGAGGACAAGGGTCATGAGGAAGGGGGACATGAGGAAGAGGGTGAGAGGACAAGGGCCATGAGGAAGGGGGACATGACGAAGGGGGTGAGAGGACAAGGGCCATGAGGAAGGGGGTGAGGGGAAGATGGCCATAAGGAAGAGGGTGAGATGAAGAGGGTGAGAGGCAGATGATTGTGAGGACGATGGCAGTGAATAGGACTGAGAGACATTGGACCGGCAAAGCTGATCAATCACCAGGAATAAAAAAACAGAGACCCAAGGGAGACATGCAGAAGAGAAGCTGGAGGCCCAGTACTCAGGGGAATGAGGAAAGAGAGGCATGGCTGCGTATTTCCTACCACCGGAGAAAAGAGATAGCTGAAGAAGAAAGTTCAACCCAAATCATAAACATGAGAGCAGCTTGGATGAAAGGCAGGACTGAAGATAGGACAGAAGCACCTGCAGGGGACAGCTGGACCGCCCAAAGGGATGGAAGGAATACGAAAGGTCCGAGACAAGAAAAGAGACAAGACAAGAAAGAGACAGGACACATCAGCACTGTGCTTATAGCCCTAAACACGAAGGCTGCATGCCACAGAGAGCTCCAGCAGCAGACGTGCATAGGAGCCAGTGAACTCCCAGAGTAGCTGCAGGCACATGGCATGGCCACCACACTCACCGCCAGCCTGGCACTGGACATGTGCAGGGAATCCTACTGAGGATGGGACGCCAAACCCGTTTGGGATCATAAGCCACATCTCAGAAGGTTTAATGATGACAGATAGTGCCCTCGCTGTGAGAGAATGGGGTGTGCACCTGCAGAACAGTCTAAGTATGTAATAAGTCTTATGACGTGAATAAGAACAATAAATAATCATGTCCATAGCTACGTTAGCATAGGAGAGACGTAGAAGGATGCCTAAGTAATTATCAGGCTTAGAATTGCTGCTACGACAGATATGACCATGAATCAGGCAGCCACCAACACAAATGCAGCGCACCTTGCATACGAAAACCAACCCATCCAAACTTAGATGCACATTTTACAGTTTCACCTAATCGCCTTGCCAACACCTATTTAAAGCAGATGCATATTTTGTTTGAGCAATTCAGATAAGCACTTCGCCAGCACCCTTCCTGGTCATTGAGAAGGCGTCCATCAGGTAACAAGTCTGAGTCCTTCATAGTTGTGCAGACTGCTTTAAAATATAGTACCACAAGCCTTACTTCTAACCTTTTGCTATTTAAGAAAAATGATGTTCATGTTTTATCAATCATGTGTGACTCAACCAGTGACACTATTTCTACTGATAAACTTGTTTCTGACCGTCCCCCAATTATTCGGAATGCACCTTCTATTCACCCTCTCCAAACGTTTTAACCTGCACAGCCCATATGTTCCAATAGGGGGCGCGCAACACGAAGAGACAGACGGATGTGACGTAACGATCGAGAAAGATGAACGTGCAGTCGACCAATCAGAGCTGAACCCTTCGTCACCACGTCAGGCGTGACGCAGCGCGGCACATAAACGTCCCCGCCTCCATCTCAGCGCTTCAGCCCTTCAACTACAAAAGCAAAATGTCCGCCATGTTCGGAGGCTGTGCTGCTCCTGCTCTGCGGGTCTTTTACAAAAATTAAGTACTTATTGCCACCAAGAGGGCGTCCGACCCCACAACTACAAGCCAGAGGGGCAGTAGAGTCACACTGGCAGAAAATACCTCCGCTACAACCACAACAACATACAGTTTAATAGCAATTATTTACCTTAACTCCATATGGCGGTTCGTCAAATGTAACTAGCATGTACCTGTCGCCTCTACTAGCCGGATCTCGGGCACGCAGCTGTTAAAGAAATCGAAACAATACACGTTAATTTTCGCGGATTATGTTAAAGGGACTCTTAGTTTAAAAGAGGCAAGAATTCTACCGAAAACGCAGGGGTAAAATGATTTACCTTCATAAAGATCTCAACCGCGCCTTTAGCAATGTCCAGATACGTCGTACCCAAATAAGTGCGTTGATTCATAGACGCGGACGTGTCTATCAAAAAGAGTAAAATAGGCATTTTTTTTTAAAATCATGGAGATGTAATGCTTATTTCAAAATGTCAAACTTGACATATATGACCTATTCGGCGGCCGGGGCATACATAATATCTATATGGGAATATATATATATTTTTTAATAATCAGACCCCCCCCCTCATATGAGGGTCCTACAGCCAGCCCTTGCCGCCGCTCGAGTACCCCTCTGTCTTAACTGAACGCTCTTAGTGCTCGCGCTGACAGGGAACTTCTCCTCCAAGCAGACCGAAACGCCCTCGCTCCTCCGGCGTGCCGCCATTGGTCCATGTTGGCCACGCCCACTCACTCAGGCTTTAAATAGGTGGCAGGCAGCCCGATCGGCCCCTTTGCATTCGTAGTGCCGGGCTGCCGGTTTCCGTTATTTAACGCGGTGTTGATCTGTTGTCATATATTGTTCCTGACGAAGTGTGTTGTCTTTTTTTTTTTTTTTTTTTTAAATGCCGCAATAAGTAATACGTTACTTATTATATAGTAATAGTAATACATACACTCCTGTTGCACTCCCATAATTGTGTGCCGTGCTGTGGCGGCTGAGACTTTCTCCGGAGCACAAATTCAGTATTTAATAATTACGTCATCAAATCTGTGCCCCTGTTATCTCTCGGGTGTGCTTCTCCTCTTTAGCAGCACGTAGCTTGTGTCTGTTTAATGTGATCATTTTCCCCTCTCAAACGGGAAGTGCACACTGCGGGAAACATGGCTTCCACGCCCGGGCGCTTAGCTCTAGATGGGACGACGGCGTTGGCATGATTGTCCTTCAACACCCTTTTAGATATGAATACTGTGATACATATATTTGCATCGCGCTATTTAGTAGCTTTTGATCAAAGCACTATACTGTAGTGGCTAATATTATAGGGATTGCTCGCATAGGTGTTTGCTTTTACTGAACCCTTCACGAAAATGAGTATTAAACGTCTTCTCACCGCAAACGGCTTGCATGTGTTTCGTTTGCGTACTGCTGAGATTATTGTTAA
Source organism: Mormyrus iriodes (assembly GCA_011763525.2). Classification (NCBI taxonomy): domain Eukaryota; kingdom Metazoa; phylum Chordata; class Actinopteri; order Osteoglossiformes; family Mormyridae; genus Mormyrus; species Mormyrus iriodes. Next base: position 8,030 of record JAAGVU020000579.1, on the reverse strand, counting down.
CCTGGGACAAGATCGAGCGAAGCGGCTCGCTAGAACATGGAGCAACGCATCCAAGGAGAGTCATTAGACTATAGTTAATTTTAGCATGCCCTCTTTTGAAATATTGTTTTCATTCAAAAGCAGCGGAAGGTAATACTAGCTGTGCTTATTTGTAGATGTTGTAATTCGTAGAACAGAAGAGCATTTGGTTCTCAAAGAAACATTCACAAGGGCCACTGTAGCCTTTTCGTGCTTGGTGTGTCTTGCGATGCATGTGTCCGCTTCGCGCTGCACCCCGAGTCCCCACCGGGACGGGGGCATTTTCAACAGCATTGCTCAGCAGTTAGATTCACTGTTACACCTAGTGAGTCTCACCCAAGCAGACGGATCTGACAGTCATTCAGGGCTCCCCCGTTCTGCTTTAAGTTATTGTACAACCGCCAAGCTCTTACGTGTTCGGCTGTAATTTATATTGTGATTTTATATTTTAATATTTTATTGTGCAGGTTACCTTCTAGTTAGAATCGCGTGTATAGACCATTACACTACGAACGTAGGCTTTGAACTGTAGTACTTTTTACACAAAACCAAGTAATCTTTAAACGGCCACTACTGTATTCTGGAGAATGCGTGTGCATGTATATGTATGTGTGTGTGTGTGTGTGTGTGTATGTGTATATATATATATATGCATGCACTCCTAACCCTCCACTCTGACCACAACTATCTCACCTGTATATGTCTGTGTGTATGAGCAAGATGGCATAAGTGAATTGTAAATATTGCAACTTCCTTGTTTGCTGTACAATGAAAATAAAGACTTTCTATTCTAAATAACATAGTTCTCTTTCTATTAGGAATATATATTTTTATTAATCAGAAGCGATGTTTTAATTAATTTTTTATTACAAGCTTGGACATTACATATGTAGCTTTCCCCAGTCCAGGTCCTGGAAAGGCAGTTTTACGAAGATTTTAGCTGGGTACTTAGGTACTCAATTGAACCATTAATCAAGCAAAATTAATTTAGTTTCTCTGTCAGTATGGAGCTTATTAGCAGGTAAGAGTCCAGGAAAAACTGCCCATATTGTGGCTCATTTATAGTAACATAGATTAGAGGCCCTATTTCATCCATCAAGGACATCAGAATTTTGCTCAATCCCTAATTTTTATTATTATTAATGTGATTATTTGGGTAGTGAATCACCATATCTGTTGTCTCAGAAGTAAATTGGACATGACTTAAATATCAATTAACCAACTAACTTTAATTGCCCCTTGGGGATAAATAAATTGATTTAAATTGAATTGAATTGAATAATTAATTTTAATATCCACAAGGTTCTGACTTTTGGTCTTCTGAGGTTCCCAAACACACCCTGTGCTGATGGAGATAATTTTGTCCATTTTGTTTTTATATAGTGCCTTTCACATGGTTGAAGAATCAACTAATAGTCTCACTTACTAACATACATTATATGTACTCACCCCAAATCCTGTGCCTTTTAGTTGGTTAAGGGGCACGCAGAAAAATGAAGACAGTGTCTTTGTTGCATATGTTTGGCTGTAGGATATGACATTATTGTATGTTGCCTTTGATATGGAAATTATGCAATTAATAATGCCAATAAAATATTATTTTTCTTACCATTATACACATTATGACTCTGGAATAGTAAACACCTTTGACAAACCGCAAAAGTGCTGTATACATCATATGGGAGACTGCAGGTGGATAATGGTGTATGTATGTTTGAGATGTGAGTTGTAGAAAGCATTCTATAATTTCCAAATGTGATGCTGGATGAAAATCCTGTGATATGTATCACTGTTTATCACTGAATCAGGCAGGCTGAACCTGAAAACGAGCACAGGAAAGCGGGGATGTGGGAGTGGGGGTGAACTACGAAGTCCAATACCATACAGGCTACAGAATCCGAGACATCACCAAATAAGGTGAATATGCCTTTGGAAGTCCTTAAAATTCTGAACCCTAGCCAATAATAATTGACAGTCCCTGTTCGTTTATAATAGAACCTGGACATAAAGAGAGCTTTAAGACCTTGCAGTTCTAAGATTTCGAAATTGTGACGCTCCAGCTTAACCTGGCTCCACTACCCGTAAAAAAAAAAACATTTTGTTTGCGATTTGTTGAATGAAGACGCTCATGGTACTGCTACGCCTGTCCATAAGCAAGCAAACGCCAAACGATACAGCGCATGGAAGCGAACAGTAATGACGTCATGCCGTGCCGGAACAAGCTTGGGCCGCCGGTATCCCAGCATTCCCCGCGGCAGCCGCAGCGGTGCCACAAACGAGAGAAAAAGGGAAGAAAACAACACTCCGCCTTTTAAACAGAATTACAGTGGCGAGTAGCAAACGTCAACAATACAGACAGGAAAAGAAAAGGTAAAGTTTTTAAATATGCTTTTCGCACCCAAATATAGAGTGACAGCTGGCTAGTAAGCTCCTACGCATTAGACAGAAACCCTACCACCCGATATTAGACAGCAGGCGATCAAAACAATAAACAGCTGTACTGAGAATAATGAATTATTATCTGACTTATCTTTGCAAGATGAATATGGAGTAAAGGTTCCAGTGGCCCCATGCTAGCAGCAAGTCAAACTAGCAGAGTTTCAGAAGAGTCGTGTCGGTTATCTCGGTTTTACTATGGAATGCGACTGACATAATGCTCAATTTAGACGTTTTCTAATGAAACAATTTCCCACACTACTAACGGATTGTTGTTTATATTTGTGTTTTACTGGCCAAATGAATAGGCCTGTTGATTTTAGGTTTCGATGTTCATTTTATCGTAATTGGCGATGGTTTTTTGTAAGTAGTTGTGTTGCTACCTTGCTAGGTATTTCTCGACCCGGCAATCGGAATAGTCTGTAAGTCTGTACGATTGTTAATAACAATCGTAACACTAGCAGTCACACTCTAATCTAATCTGTTTTTGCCTTATTTTCAACTGCCACTGGGACGACACCAAGTAACTAGTTTTTATAAAGATCAAGCGTGGGGGGGAGTCTTATACCTGATAAGTTAGCTACTCTAGCTAGAAACAGTAAGCGAAATTAGATGTGAAATATAATGGGTCTGGCCAGCTTTGACAGCATCGCTACCAGCTCGCGAGACCGGCGTCCCTTTAAAGGGGTCCCGCGTGACTACCCACGTGACGCGTCTGCTTTTAATAATGGAAATCGTCACCTTTCGGTGCATCGATTCTTTCGAGATTCGTTCAATAAACATTTTTTTAAAGAAGAGATTCGTTCAGAATCTTTGACTGACTGCTCCACTTTCGACAAGGACCCCTTGGATATTTTATTTAAAGGGGGGTGGCCCCTTTTACGTTTAATATAATTAAGTAAGAAAGAAATCATATATATATATATATTTTGCTAACACAAGGTATTCTGGTCCCCCCCCCCCCGAGGTTCATTGGAGTTACCAAATTGACTATAGGTGTTAACCTAACCTGCTGTCTGCCGGACTGAGTGAGGGGGCATCATACAGTCTTATGGCTCCTGGCAGAAAGACCCCCGGTAGTGCTTCTTGTCACAGTGTGGTGGGATGACAGTGAAGAAAGACGCTTATGGATATAGCGATATAGCGACACAGAGCCAATAGGAATCTTTGGTCTTGAAGGCCGATACCATCAACATCGTCTTTACCATCAGTATCCAGAGCCAGCCCCCTTCGCTAACTGCTTTACTTGCCTTGGGTCCCCTTTCATGGTACTGTTCTCCCAGCAGAGCACAGTATAGTAATTATCTTGGCTACCTGTCAGCTGGTGGGACATCCCCAGTAGCTTCTTGCATACATCGAAAGAATACTTCATCTAGGGAGAAAATGTCTTTGCCCCTTGTGGCCAACTTTGGAATGAACCAGAACTGTAGTCAGTCCTCTGCTCATGGGAGTTTTACTTACACAAACATGTTCTGAGGGAAGAAGGAACAATGATTGGTTGAGCGTGATAACCAATGAAATTGTGGGGTCGGTGAGTACAAGCAACTAGAGGAGGTGGGACTAACCAATCAGATGTCTTGGTCTCCTCTAGTTGCTTTGACCCACCTCCTCTACAATTTCATTGGTTATCACTCTGAACCAATCATTGTTCCTTCTGCCCTCAGAACATGTTTGTGTAAGTAAAACTCCCACGAGCCAGTCCTCTGGCATGAGCAGTAGGCATGCTCCAGGAGAAGATATAGATCAGAGCTGTTCAAATCACGGTCTTCAAGGGCCGAGCCCTGCTGATTTTCCAGTCTTCCTTTTCCTGTGAGCCAGGTGTGAAGCCTCTGGCCAGTCAGAATCAGTAATTATTAAACTAACTACCTGGGAGAACTGAAAACACGGCCTGGATTTGGAATTGAGGGCCAGATTTGAAGAGCCCTGCTCTAGATTCTAAAGGGTGCCGTGCTGTGTAAGTGCCCTAAGAATGGCACAACGCATCTTTAATGAAGAAAGGGGAAAAAACCCTAGCCCAGATGTCCCTGGCATACCCACTATCCCACTATGACTTAAGCACAATAAAAAGTCTCCCTGTGACATTGAGTGTGCTACAGCTGTATTCTCATAAAAAAATTCCGAGAATAACTTTGACATCAGGGGAAAATACAACTCATTTTTAACCGTACCTGTCTGCCCTTTCCAGTTTCTTTGGATCATTGTAAAAAACTTACTTGAGCCATCTTTTTCCTTAGCATGCGGGGGCGCTAAAGGGTGAGAGGAGCCAGCCCAGCACAGAGGCAGAGCGCGGAGGGAGGGCAGCTGCGAGCCGCGCACCAATGCGCCGGCGGCCGGAGCTGGCGGAGGGCAGCCTCCCAGTTTTCGTCTTCCCCACAGAGCTGCTCTTCTACGCTGACGAGCAGGCGACACACAAGCGCGTGCTCACCCTCTACAACCCCTACGAGTTCGCGCTGAAGTTCAAAGGTGACTGCACATGCTCAGTGCGCTCCTTGGCTGTGCATCACAGATGTAAATACTATAAGATATGCTTCTGCACACATGCAGTGCAGGGCCATAGGCAGAGTTTGGTGTTTGCGCTTGGGGGGAGGAGGCAAAATAAAAAAACACATTTTGCTTACCTTATGTGTTAACGCACACATCACCTATTATTTTGTCTACTTATAGGTACCAACAAACTACTCATGCAAAAGTGCAAAGTGCCAGCATAGAACATAGTACATTGTTGCTCTTGCCAATTAATAGCAATTTGGACTCAGGCGACTGGGAGTGCCCCGCCCCCCCAACTCCGCTCATGGTAAGGGTGGAGGTCTGTCACATGATAGGGCTGTAAATACAATAGTAATACAACCTCCAACATAAAAACAGTGTCACGGCCCCTTTAAGACGCCAACATGAAACTCTAAGGAACCACAGTGATCTCAAGCTGAAAGAAACGCCTGCTCTCAGCTCCGAGATCCAAACAGCCGACCGGCTGACCCTATGTGAACTCTAATGAGGAAATCAGTCTAATCAGCATCAGCTGGGTTTTATAATTGGAAATATTTTTATGCGTTGGCTGATCAATTGCCATGGCAACAGGAGAGCTCACCCAAATGCCATTCAATGCTGCACCGCATTCCCCATAGCCTATGACATGGTGTGACCTGTGTTCTTGTTAGACTGTGCTGTATAATGACATGAAGCTTCTGCTCTCAGTGCTGTGCACGGCGCCTAACAAGTATGCGGTGGTGGATGCCAGCGGGGCGGTGAAGCCACAGAGCTGCATTGACATGTGAGTGTGTTCGCTTCCACAGCCAACGACCTCAAGGCAGAACCGGGCCTGGGATTAGTGCCACGTGTATGTAATTAGTTCAGTTCAGTCCTTACGAGTCGCTCTGGGCCTGGGAGCAAGACCTCTGCGACCTGCAAATGCACAGGGCTTTTTTTTCAGGATTTCTGAATCCTTGATTACACAGTAAAATTAGCTCTGCCGAATCAGTTCCCCGAGTTGATTCGATCTCTGTGGGTTCACAGTGTATTTGAATTCATTAGGATTTGAATGCATTTCCATGTATGCCCCCCCCCCCCAGCGTGATCCGACACAGGGACGTGCGAGCCTGTCACTATGGTGTAGTCGACAAGTTCCGTCTCCAGGTGACTGAGGAGAGCCAGCGCAAGGCCCTGGGCCAGAAGGAGGTGATGGCCACCCTGCTCCCCTCCGCTGCTCAGCAGGGCTCCTCGCCCCGTCCCCAGGAGGAGGAATGCAGGACGAGGGAGCAGCTGATGAGTGGCACCTTCTTTGAGCAGGGCACACTGCCGCCAGGTGGGGCAGATTCTACTGGAGATAGCACCTTTCCTCCAGCAGAGGGCACATTTTCTCCAGGAAATATCAAAGAGAAGCTTTAACTGCTTAAAAAGGGCTTAATTTACCAGGAGTAACAGTAAGGATGCATCACATATCCAGTAAACAGAGAGTGATGTCTTCATTAGATCACAATTGTCTAATGAGGCGTCCATAGCCTGGCCTGTGCAGGGTGTGTGCCCTGCTAAACCGGTATATCCTGCAGGTTGCATGTTCCCCCACTAGATGGCATCAATGTCCACATGACTGATTCGCTACTGGCAAACGGTAACCCAGTTCAGCTAATCAGAGGCTTGTGTGGGGTGGCTCTGCGTGTCCCACAGAGAAGCGCGTGGTAACCGGAGGCCCGGGTGTGCTGACTGTGCTGTTGGGGTTGTTCTGCATGGCCGTCCTGGTGCTGCCCACCGTGGGGGAGCAGGGATCCTCTGTGCCCGTCTACCTCCACTTAAGCGTCAACAAGAAGCTGGTGGCTGCTTATGTTCTAGGTCAGTGCTCTCAGCGGGAAGCAACGGCTCAGAATATGTCAAGCCGTCTGACACGCTGTGGCAGTGCCATCAATTGTATGCCATGGCCTCTGTGACATTCCGGCATTTTCTGTCTCCGGACAGGTCTTCTGACGATGGTCATCCTCCGGACGTGACACCCCGGCGGCGTCTCCCCGGAGACGACGGACGGTCACTAGCTCACGGACATGTGGGAGGGGTGAGGAGGAGGAGGACGTTGTAGTCCTCGGGGCAGCTGGCCAAATGTAGTGATGGCGAACGAATGCTTCGCTGCTCGACATGGGGCGGGATGGGGGGTGGGGAGGAGGATCTGTAGGGAATTAAAGGGAAAACGGTTATTAAACAATGTTGCGTCAGGTCCTTCTGCATCAGCTGTGTTCCTGCATCTGCTACCTTTGGGTCGTTGTTTGTGATGAAGTAATGACAGTGATCTGGGGACACGCAGCTGGTGGCAGCCGGTACCAGCACTCACCTCATCACCTGCTCTCTGAATGAGCTGCTGTAAAAATTTCACATAAAAGTGAATGAGTCAAGCGAAGACTCAATTCGCCAAATCCATGCGTCTTCTAATTGCCTAACCACTGTGGGGTTATTGGCTAAGCGCCCAGGCCCGTGCCCAAATCACTTCTGGAGCATCGTTAACAATGCAGTGAAGAGCAATCATGACAAAATACCCACATGTAATTAAACGCAGACTGAAAAACTTTATTGATAAAAGCCTGAGTTATATCCGTGCTGTTTTACAACAGAAGGTTATAACTTATTTTTTTCAAATGCAAACAGATGAGTGGACATGGCTCTATGCCCCCTTCGTCCCTCCCCACAGCCCCTTCTGTTCAGATGCGTTCCATGTCCATGCCACAGGCAACAGAGGGCACAAGGCAGGGCACGCCCTGGACAGGATGCCAGAGCACTGAGAGAAAGCCCAAGCAGCCGGGAGGACATGCACAATGCGTGCAAGGAACAGGAGCAGCATTCAGAGACCAGCCCTGGGAGGACATGCACACTGTACACAGGGAGCAGGAGCAGCAGTGAGAGGCCAGCCCTGGGAGGACATGCACACTGCGTACAGGTAGGAGGAGCAGCAGTCAGAGGCCAGCCTTGGGAGGACATGCACACTGCACACAGGGAGCAGGAGCAGCAGTCAGAGGCCAGCCCTGGGAGGACATGCACACTGCGTACAGGGAGCAGGAGCAGCAGTCAGAGGCCACCCTGGGAGGACATGCACACTG
>JAAGVU020000578.1:0-11099 GCA_011763525.2 Mormyrus iriodes | reverse complement strand
GCTGCTGCTCAGAACTCTGAGAGCTGTTGCTATTGTTGTTACGCTTTGCACGAGTTTCATTACTAAATGTTTTTACCCCTTAAAAACTTATTTAAATAATTACATTAACAAATACAGTTAATGTTTTTAGACTAAACTATAAGAAAGGATTATTTTAACATGGGACGAAGTGGTGACTCGGCCTTGGATTACGCGAGTTCAGGAAGGAGGGGACCTTTCGACGATACGAAAAGGGCCGGCGCAGCTCGGGGAGCTGGACTGCAGCAGCTCAGGGCTACTCAGAACTTAGACAGCTCTTGATGCTGCTGCCGTTACGCTTTGTCCGAGTTTCATTACTAAAAAAGTTTTAGGCCTTAAAAACATATTTAAATAATACATTAACAAATATGGATAATGTTTTCAGCCTTTTTAAAAATATCTATTTTCCTATAAGAATAACCGCTTATGGACAAGGACGGAACACCTCGGTAACAATCTTTACTAAAAAGTTTTTAACCCTTAAAAACTTGTTTAAAACGACACATTAAGCGCCGGGAGCGCTTTTCTTCTTTAAAAACTAATGAAAACATTTTAGAATGAACAAAATGCCAACTCTGCATGGGGCCAGGGTGGATGGCTTTTCCTGATAAGGGGGGGGTGGGGGAGCTGACACAGTTTCAAAGCATTACAGGACACACCCCCCTAAAATAAAAATTCATATATTAATGTGATGACTAAGCATATTTTAGCTCCGCCTATAGTGCCATGTAACCTCTCTCTGGCACCTATGTGGTGAAATGAACTTCCCTTAGATGTCCAAACAGCTGAGTCATTGGGTGCCTTCAAACGACAGCTAAAAACTTCTTTCGGAAGTACTTGGATTAGCACTTCCAGGATTATTCTGACATTTTAAAAAATATATTTATTTGGCAACAGAGTTTTAGACCTATAGTTTTCTTAGCCTGAGTTCTATTAAACCAGTATCAGAATGTATACACTGATGGAGACTTCTAAGCACTTATGTCGCTCTGGCTAAGGGCATCTGCCAAATGGTGTAAATGTAAATACCAGTCCTCCAAAGACAAAGACAGTGAACCACAGCTTCACAATAGTGCTGTCTCTTATCTCCAAATCAATCTTTTAAGAGATATATTTAACATTCTTGATAACGTTAAACCCAGAGCAAAACAGTATAAGCTTGCACAATGAAATTGCTTAATAAACTGGTCATTGAGGCAAACCTTTCTGCAGTATGCAACAAATGCTTTCAGGAATAAAAAGAGGCTTTCCTTGTGTTGCTTAGGCTGTATGTCACAGCACTTATTGGTGTCATGAGCTGCTTGTCCAAGCTCTTTTTCTTCCTTGTCCTGTGTTCTCACATCTCTGATGATCAATGCTGCATTCAAGAAAAAGAGCTTTATCCATTACCACATGAGAAAACATCACTAAAATCTGGATGTGAATCAGTTTGAGAATTTGCCAAGGATAACAGCTTGGTCCTATAATTACTTTCTATACGTTAGAATTCATTTAAAATATAAAAATAATTTTAAAAACGTTTCATTGCATCTGATAATCATACAGGCACTGCATTCTATTCCATTCTAGCATACTGAATATCCAAACCAAAATGTGCTCGCCATTTTTGTTCTCTAGTTCATAATGTCATGACCGTGGGATCAGCGGCGAGGCATGACGCAGGTGAGGACAGAAACAAGCCAGGGAAAATAAGTCTGAATCAACCAGAACACCAAGATCTCTGACCACTGTGTTAGGCTGAGTAGGAAGACCACCAAGGTTGAGGTTTTTAAACTTATTCTGGGCAGCTGTGGGACCAACTAGCAGCACTTCTGTTTTTTCTGTGTTTAACATAAGGAAATTTTTTGTCATCCAATACCAGATATCTAATAGACAGTCTCCTAACCAGGCGAACTGTGATACATCATCTGGTTTAACAGATACATGTAACTGTGTGTCATCAGCATAACAATGAAACGCAACACCATGATCTCTAATAATATTACCAAGTGGCAGCATATATAAACTGAACAGTAGCGGGCCCAGCACTGATCCCTGTGGGACACCATATTTGACTTTAGTGGGCTTGGAGGATTCATTGTTCACGTCGACAGACTGATAACGATCGGCTAAATAAGAGCGGAACCAAGAGAGAGCTTTAATGCCAAACAAAGATTCTAGCCAGTCCAAGAGAATATTATGGTCCACAGTATCAAATGCTGCAGTTACATCTAGCAATACCAGCAAAGACATGCAGCCATGGTCAGAAGCCATAAACAAATCATTCATTATTTTGGTTAACGCTTTTTATGTGCTATGGTTTGGTCTAAAGCCAGACTGATATAATTCATTAGCATTATTTTGCTGAAGGAAGGAAGACAGCTGATGGACAACAACTTTTTCCAGGATCTTTGAAATGAAAGTGTGCATCATGTGCATGGAAGAAATTCACATTAAAAGTGAATGAAAATGCAGTGGTCTGTCAGGATTGCAAAGCAGACCTTCAGTATCAGCAAAGCACAATTGTAATGCAAATACATGTTAAAAGAAGACATTCAGGTTTGATGGAATCACCTAATAATGCGAGGATAGCCATAGATATTTACTATTTAGCCTTTCAGAGTAGCTTAGCCTGTCTTTGTCATCCCTTTTTACAATTCCTGTATGTCAAATAATCGCTGCTAAAACGAAGGTTAGCCTTGTCGCTTAGCTAAATCATTTTACATAATAAGGCACATACAACCAATTAATATTAATTATTTTTTGTGAACATATTGTGTGTTATGGCTGAATGATACTGGAAAAAGTTCATATTGTAATATATCAAGTATTTTAAGAGTCTGGCAAATAAGTTAGTGGTGCCTTGCATTGTGCCAGCAGACATAAAGTAAAGCCGACAAACCACTTGCTTCTGCTCAATAAAATATCTCTATGGAATACATAGTATTTCCATACAGTGGAAGACAAATGTCTTTTTGTGACCAGTTCTTGTTTGCTTTTCCTCTCTTCACTTATCCATCCATTTTCTGTAACAACTTGTCCTATTCAGGGTCATGGTGGGTCTGGAGCTTGTCACAGATGCTGTGTGTACAAGAAATGGAACAACCCAGGATGGGGCACCAACCCATCACAGCAACCCATGTACAAATCGCTCCGTATTTTTTGTGGATATGATTTTACACAACACAAATTAAAAAATACATATTTGTGGATAGTTAAATATTTGTGGATCATGGTACATATTTGTGGATTGTCTTCTGTGTGTTATAAAACAGACCTATAAAACCTATACCTCCAATTAAAGCTTCCAAACAAGTGCCACATCACATTTGTGTGGTGTGTAACCTTGCAAACTGTCATCCAAATGGTGAAAAAACCTTGCTGTAAAGAGTATTTTGTGATACCACTAAATAAACGATAGAGCATAATATGAAACGATAGATGTTTTATTTCATCGTCCGATATATATATATCGTCATATATCACAGCCATATTTGCACATATTTTCAGAAGCTATGTTACAACTATGTTACAAGTATGAAGGAGTTACAAGTGCACAAACAGGGAAGGAAAACTTGTATTTAGATTTCTTCCTGTCCTGAAGGCATGTGAATGGAGCAGCATTTTGATAGTAAGGCAAATCCAGCCAATAATACCCGAAACAAAGGTCAAACGGTTTTTGACTGGCTGGCATGGTTTAAGATGCATAGATCCTGCCCACTTGCTGCTAGGTGTCTGGCAGTTATGGGTTTACAAAACTTTGGGTGCAAGACAAAGCTGCCAGAAATCCCAGCATTCTGAGTGAACATGTATTGAGTTTGTGCACTTGTAATCTCGATTCATACTTGTAACGTGGCTTTTGAAAATATGTGCAAATGTGAAGTTGAAAATCTGTGACTGCCACTAAATAACAACAGAACAACAATGCGCTACTACTAGCCACACCAGTAAAGAGTGGCATTGTGAGATTAGATGCCTACAACAGCAGAAACAAGCCAAAGACTGCTATTGCCATAAAGTTATGTTTTGAACTCCATCAAAAAAATCAAAATGAGATGAAGGACAGTTCCCATGACATTGTTGTCTATGACTTAGGTTAATGTGGTCGAAATCATCACTGAAACTCATGCCAGTCCAGCGCTAATGTGGAACTCAATGTCTACATACATGTAAAAAGTCTTTTTTTAATTTTCAGGGTACAAGTTATTCAATGGAGTGTAAGTGCAGGTTATGTTCTGTATCCTTAGTCACCTGGGTAAAATTATTTAGGCACTATCGTTTGCAGCATAGCCAGTATTCAAAGATTAGCCCTCTGCCATGTCTCTATGACAGTTGTTTTTGCATTTTTCAGTCAGTTAATGCAATGAAAGCTCATTTATCATGGTCTCATAAGGATACAGACAGATGAGATAGAGAATTAAAAGCACATGCATTTTTTTTCATGCCGCATATGTAACTTTACGCTGCCCTTTTCTGAGGCAACATTGTTTGGTCATTTGAGAAGTCATTTACGAAAGCATGAGATAGTAGCGTGCCCATTCAAGAACTGTAGTTACAGGACAAATGTATTCTCGTCATTTAACACACACAAAAGTAGAAAACATGTAGGTAATTCAGATTTCGATGATAATGTTGTGTCAGCTGAAAATGATAGACCTTCAGGAACATCTTTGGCTGACTTTGTTGATGAAAACACTGCCCCTTGTGAGAGCACAGACTTATTTTATCTTTCTGAGGTTGAGAGTCAATGTGACTCCCCTCAGTTACGATCACAAACACAAATCGATTTCTGTTCACGGGCATTTATTTGAGCATCCATTTTGTCGAGCATGCCGTGAGAACTAGATAATAAAATACATAAATCATAAATGAGTCTGTAAAGTTCAGGCATCTTCATATAAGATAATGATTAAACAAATATCTCACAAACATAAATACATCTTGCATACCCCATTAACGCCTAAGATTACATATAACTTTAGCCGTTAGCTAGCCTGTTAGCGTTTCCAATAACATAAGTATAGTGTACAATGGACTTATACCTCATTGGCCGTGTTAACTCAAGGGAAGTCAAAAAACAAAAGGGGAACTTTCAGCTTACGACCTGTAAAATAATCCAGATCTCGATGAAAAACAGCAATGCAACTTAAAGGTTTTCCTCTGCTGGCAAGTGCTGCACTTAACACACAAAAACGAACGGTGTCACCAACAGTACTGACCCGACCCCAATCTAACACAAGATTATTAGTTCCGATATGGAAATATTACACAGGTTCTTACAAACATATTTTCATACTTATAGTTACATTAATCAAATAAAATATTCTTTATTTACATGTTTATTACATAATTCTTGTTTAAATAATGTTTCATTTAATTAAATAAACTTAAAACAGCATAACTGATTCTGATGGCAGTTACAGTCAATGTGACACTAACAATTTGAGAACCCAGTTGCACCATAATGTAGCATTGTTATTTCTAAAGATGCAAGCTGTCCTTCACATATCTGAAATGGCAACTCAGGAAATAGTAGAACATTTGACTCAAATATTTTCCTTGTCCCAACCCTTCATCAAGAAGACTATTAGAGAAGTCTTACAAAGTCATGACATTTCTGCTACTGAAACAGCTCTAGATAAGGTAGTAGGTGCTGTTATGAACAGTAACATTTTTGCCAGTGCAATAGCTAAAGGCGAAGAGTTATCTTCAATCAAGAGACAGAAGACTTTTATTGAGAACAATTACCCTGTAGTAATGCCTGTACAGTATATGCCAGGACATACAACAGTGCACATTTCCATTCTTGAAATGATCCAGGAAATGTTCCGTCATACTGACATTCTTGGCAAAATTTAAGAAAGAAAGACAGCCCAAAAAGGTCACAGTTCTCATCTCTTCTCCCACCCAGCTGTGCTCTGCCATGTTTGACAAGTTGATGTTTTAAATGACATATTTCTCATCTCTTCCACTTATCTGCTTTCACTGTTCTCATTTTACCTGCATTTATGGTACTTGTTCCAGTTACTTTAAAGTAGTAGTGGATTCTACTCCCCTGTTCGTACACCTCTTTCTGGTACACCTCACATCTCATTTATGTCTATGTATATTTATGTTTATTTATCACCTTTTACAGGACCTGTTGTTTTCCCGTTCGTAAAGACTGTTTTACAACTTAATAAATAACTTTAATTGTAACAGCTGAGTGTTTTTAGAGAATTATTTGCTGAAAATTTGGTTGGCCAGCCCTATGAATGGTCCTGTATCTTAGTCTGCAAGTCCATTAGTATAAATTATATTGAGTTGGTTTCCATTAGTGTTTGAGTTTAATACATTAAAATTTTTTGAGTTGATTTTTTCAAAGTCAATAAGTTGTGTAATCTTAAATTTATTATGTTAAGTTTAAGTTTGTGGAACTTGGTTTCATTAAGCATTATCTAATTAAATTAAATTAGTGTGTAGAATTTAAAAATATTATAAAGTGTAATTTTTTTATAAGTTGAGAAATTATAATTAACTAAAAAAAACAAAATAAATGAGTGAACTGAAAATATATTTCAAAACTGAGGTTAATTATACATTACATATGCTTAAATTTTCTTAGGTAATCAGTTACAACAAAAGTTTTGAGTTCTCTGAACTTGTTCAGTTTTACTGTGTATCTGTTGATTGAGCCCAACTACCCCTTGTTAGCTCTCGTTATCCATGTATATGTGCCTGTCCTTGCCCTGTTTCCTCGGGCAGTCATTGTGGTTGTTACTGTGTATTGCAGCTGTTGATGTCCTATGTTTGCTGCTGGTCTTTTATGGTTGTTCCTGTGTTGCCCCCTGCCTTAGTTTAATAATTTATCTGTTTTGTTTTGACCCCTCCTGGGGCCTGTACTACGAAGCGGGGTTACTGGCTTATCGGGGTAACTTCGAGAGTAACTTTATGACGTGTGGTGTAACTTTGCGATTAACCCGTACTACGAAAGGTGGTTAAGTTTTACTCAAGGCATGTTGCCATGGCAATTTATGCTGCGTCTCTAACCTGCTCTGAGCAGGTTATGTTCATGGTTAAGTCGAGCTTTCTGCGTAAGCCAGCCCTATATAAGCGCAGCCTCTCCAACTACAATTTCTCCAAAGACAATGCTGGCTGGATGATCCGTACGACATTGGTGCGTGAATCGTGAGGGGCTCTCTCTACAGGGCGAGGGCGAGAGTTTTTAGAGACCGCAAGAATCCACTGGCATACCCGGAAGATATTCTCTATGAAAGGTACAGATTCTCATCCGAGGGAATTCATTATCTTTGTCAGTTGATTGGTCCAGAGGTCTCTAATGCCACTCGTCGTAGCAATGCCCTCACGATCGAGCAGACAGTATGCCTTGCGCTGCGATATTTTGCCAATGGCCAATTTATGTATACACCATCAGTGATGCTAAACATCTGAGCAAGAAAACTGTTTGCCGTGCGGTTCACAAAATAGTGCTTGCTGTATCTAAATTGTTGGATGCATTTGTGGTTTTCCCTGGTCATTTAAGTGCTCTGCGGAATAAAGAAGGGTTCTATGCAATCGCAGGTAAATCGCAACATTAAAATAGTCTATTTTCATAGGGAAATTGCTTTTACTGAACACAGTTTCTCATAGGAATTATCAGTTGCACACATACATCCCAATTAGTGCACCCCTGGGAGAGCATGAGGGTGAGTATGTACATCGCAAATCTTTTCACACCATCAATGTACAGGTATGTTTCTTATAATATGCGATTAGATCTGATATATGGGCTGGTGACTACACGTCTTCCTTAGGTTCACCTTCTCTTCACTTACTGGAGTCACATAAGGTGGTGATTTGGAATTTGTTAGCTGCTTCTTTAATATATATTTGTTATGACTGTGATCTACTACTTTGATAGTATTTCATTTTAAGGAAAAATTTGACATTTTCCTAGTTGTCACTGCACATATGCTTCTGTTTTGTCCTGTTGTAAATCATTTGTTTGTTAAACACTGGCTCAACGTCTATTAACTGTTATATGAACATGACTGTAGAATAGCAGAATAAGCTTTGCAATAGCTTTCAATCCTTAGATGACATGTGATCACCAGTTAATGGTGACAAGCCTGGACGCATGGCTCAGTACATGATTCCCGCATTTTTCAGATAACATTTCATAGTCTAATAAATCGGTCATGAGATAAATTGTACACCAAGTTGTACAACCATAAAATAAAATGTACTTATGCATTTACTCGGTCGGCAATATGTTGCCAGCAAGCCTGCCTGCCTCTGTTGTCTGCAGTGGTATTGGATTTTTCTTGTAGCATTGATTTAAACTCCACATAACCCTGCATAATTAGCACGCATTCTTCTTCCGTGAAATATGGAGATCGCGCCATTAGTTAATGAGTGACTTGCGCTGTTAAACGTGCTCCATTTATGTGAACGCACACAAACTCCGATTAAGTTAACACCGATTAAACAAATCAACTTCTTAACTGGCATCATAGTACTGATTAGCACCGATTGAGACAACCTGGTTTTGTCAACCCCGCATTCGCAAAAATGAACTCTGGGTTAAATCGGATTTGGTTAAACCCCATTCGTAGTACAGGCCCCTGATCCTTTGATTTAGTGTGAGTATTTTTTTTTTGTTTCATAAAATCTTTGTTTGCTGAAGCTGCTATGTGGATCATGTCACACTTCTCTGTGCCATGCCCTACCTTAACACAAAAACATGCAATTTAAGTGAATTGGAGAGCCTAAATTTTTCCATATGTGTGGCTGAGTGTAAACCAATTGCAATGCATTATAATAACTGATTACTCAACAAATCATCAGGTTGATTGTTGATGAAAATCGGTAGATTGAGTTTTGATATAATCGATAGTGACAGCTATAGTATATGATTAATTAAAATAAGTTGAAAACTAATGTCAGTTGTTTTAGAAACAGGATGTTAAAGTTATGTCAATGGTTTACATAGTCTTCATGATCCCTTGACTCCCAAGGCAAATTGGTCTTAGGTGATAAGCCAGACTATGTGCGGTTCAAACAGACTCCCATGAGTGTCAAGATAGATTGGGGAGACCTGGGCTTTGTCCTGGAGCCAGGCCTGGGGCGGGAGCTTGAGGGCAAGCGCCTGGTGCCTGGGCCTCCACCCATGGGGCCCGGCCAGACATAGCCTGAAAAAATAATATGGGTCCGCCCTCCTGTGGACCCACTACCAGCAGGGGGAGAAGTGGGGGTCGGGTGCAATGTAGATCGGATGGCAGTCGAAGGCAGGGGCCTCAAAGGACCAATCATCAGCTATTGAAAATTTATATTGGTACATGGAATGTAACCTCTCTGGTGGGGAAGAAGCCGGAGCTGGTGCGGTAGGGAGATACCGACTCTAAATAGTTGGGCTGACCTTGATGCATGGCTTGGACTCTGGAATCAAAGTCCTGGAGAGGGCTGGACTCTATTCCACTCTGGAATTGCCCATGGGGAGAAGCGTCGGGCAAGGGTAGGGCTACTTACAGTCTCCCAGTTAGATGCCAGTGCATTGGAGAAATTTTAATTTTTAAAATTTAAAAAAGCATTAATGTATGTCATACTATAAACAATTACAGTAAATAAACATGGGAGATTTGTCATTCATTAGTAAAAGCAGCGATAACATGGAAAAGGAATGTGTGGCATACCTCTATTCCTCATCCTCCGCAGCTACTTTCAGCCATTGTTTAATTCCAAAAGGAACTTAAACTTTCAAGACATTTTTGAAGGAAGGGAAGGCCTTAGCTGTGACACTCAACATGGCTATCAGGTTAGCAGCTCTTGTCATATCTTTACAAATAAAAGATAAAGAATAAAGTTTTCTTGTCACACTATCTACACAATTTTATGGTTCTCATTACTGATATAGGACGTTTTCATCAATAAATTTTTATTTTTGATTATGATATACTATGTTACATGTTAAAACAGGGCTTTCATGTTTCATCAAAAGTTTGCAGTGAAGTTACATCTGTTAGTGGCAGAGCTTATGTCTCATAGTCAATGCATGAGATGTGAGAGCCCTGCCTACCGCATTCATCGAATCTTGCTCTTCCACTTCCACCTTGTCTGCACTCTGTGTGTGTGCGTGCACATCCATGTAATAATGTGCTTGCAGCGGAATCACATGTAACTTATTTCGGAATTTACCCAGAAACAACAGATGCTATTTTCTGATTGACTGGTAGGTGGCCAAGCTGTATAACTTGGGACAGCTATGAACTCGGCGGAAAACTCCACTTCGTATGTCTGCGCATAATCCATTAATTCTACATAACGGGACACCCTGGTGGTCATTATACCTTAGTTTTCAGCATGAGAAATACAAGGTGTGGCGTGTGAGTGTGTGAACTGGTTGAAATGTGTATGTCTCATGGTCAATACGTGAGACTTGAGAGCCCTGTTAAAAGTAGATGTCATTGCTAGGTTAAACAAACCAGTTTCAATTCTAGCCAAATCTCAAAACCTCTTTTCAGAACAAATTCCCTGTTTGAATATATTTTACAGAACCAATCCAATTGATTGTATAGTTCTGTGAAAACAGTACCCTTATCATGAAAAATATTTTTAAGGTGTCTCAGTATCGACTTTTCTGCCTTATACCAAATATTTTCAATATACTTAACATGTATTATTGAAATATTGTAAACTTTAAACTCTTTGCTTTGCACATCTTATAACCTTCTACTAAATTCAACTTCTCTTTTGTCTGGATGAACCAGCCAGAATCTGAACAGCAAAAAGATGACCACTCTGTTTGCAGAAAGCTCATTGAGTAATTGTGTTGCCCCAGTGAAGAAAATCTAAAATAAGAACAATGAGGGTAATTACTTCACTACTAGCCTGTACCAGGCTTACTCCCAGAAGAAGTACTAATTTGTACAGTTCTTGTCACTGGGGCTGTACCCTCAAGGGCCTGCAATTGTACCTTAACTGTAGGCAAATGTACTGTTTAAGGTACAGAAATGGGATCTGAGGAATATCTGAGTACCATTGGGGTACATCCATCCATCCATCCATCCATTTTCCAGAACCGCTTATTCCATTTCGGGTCACGGGGGGTCCGGAGCCCATCCCGG
>JAAGVU020000577.1:0-11115 GCA_011763525.2 Mormyrus iriodes | reverse complement strand
TATATATGTGTGTGTATATGTGTATAATATATAATCCTGTCTAGCCATTACATTTTAAAATGGCCACATATTTTAAAGGATTTTTAGACTTCATTTTTTTGACTACTACAGTCCAAGTTGTAGATATCTTCAAGTACAATTTCTACTAGTAGGATATCTTTTATCTTTACCGTCTTTTGGCTTCTGATTAGAGGGAATACAGTTTTTACTAGGATAAATGCTGGATATCTAAAATGTTATTACAGATAGGACTGTGGTTCGATTAAGTCTTAAAATGACTTGCCGGAGGTTTACAAAGTGCAGCTATTGACACAATGAAGTACTAATTACACTAAGACTGCTTAGTTTAGCAACATATTTGCTTTATTTGCCGTTTGTTTCCCATTTTGCTAAAAATAATAAGGTAAGAAAATATCAAATGTATTTGTTTTAAGTAAATATATTAGCATCAGCATATCTTACCTTGGCCGAGAAGTTAAAACAGAACTTTTTTGGTCCCCACAGAGGAAATTCACATATTGCAACAGCACAAAGTAAAAAAAAAATGTTTTAATAGATAAAGAACTAAAAAAATGAATCCAATCTCTAAGCCATATATACAGCTTTTAATATATACAGATACATAGTATAATAGTACACACATGGTCTGTATTATTGGTGTTTCACTAAACATATTGCACTTATCGTTGGAATTGCACAAAAAATGGCGAAGAAGAAATCTCTAAATATTTCTTGTTGGAAAAATTGCAGAATGACAATGTAAAAAAACATTTGGAAAATTTGTGATTACAGCATTGTATAACTTTATACTTTGGTACAAACAAACTGGCAGTTCATTTAACGCTAGCTCTACTCATTTTAAATGTTTCTTCTCAGATTGACACATCACTTATCAGAGAAATGCAGGATGCTGACCTTGCACGCTATATACCAGTGTATGGGGACAGGATTGCTACAAGGCAATGCTGAGTGAACAAACAAAGACAAAAAAAAACAATAGCTCAAAGATGTCCCTTCTTGGAAAAACTTCAAATGAAAATAAGTACAACAGCAAGCCATGATGAAGAATCTGAACAGGAACGTTGGCCCACAAAAAAAGCAAGCTCCTCCACACACCATCGATCTAAAAACGCTATGAAGAGTTCACGGAAAATTGAGTTGGGGTGGATCCATGAGGGAAAACAAGTAAGAAAGCATTCTGGTGGAGGCACCAGGGTACTTGATGTATCCAAGGATTCAACCAAAAAAGACCTTATGTTTCATACAAAAGAACTCTTTTTTTCCACATGGTGAGTCGAAAAAAGGAAAATGGGAAGACTTCATTCACAATGTTTATGACTTTAAGGAATCAGAATTTGATGAGAACACAACTGTTGGTGAGTTCAAAATTTTGGATTTCACAGTTTTACCTAAGCACAACATGTATCATAGACAAATCCGACTCAGCAGTAGACCGCAAAATGGACTAACATGGTGACACTATAGGAGAGCAGCAGAGACAGACCTGTTATTCTGATCAGTACCACAAAAGGCCAGTTAGTATAAATGAATCACAGACAGAACCATCTAGCACAGCTGAAGACTGTAATCATGGGAGCTCTAGTGCCCATTCAGATGTTGTTGATGTAGTTGATCCTACCTCCCAGTCTTATGAGTGAGAGGTGTTCTTAGGTGACCTGGTTGCTGTATCTTCTGGAAGCCAGCTTGATTACACTATTCCAGTTTTCCTTTCCACAAAGGAAGTCATCAGTGTTGACTTTTCCACATCTACTCCTACTTTAAGAGTTACCTGCTGAACATCCTGTCCATTCAAATAGTAATGCTCACTATGACCCACTCTCAGAGATCCAGCTGGATGACACTTTTCCACTTTTCACTCCAACAGAAGAAATCATCAGTGTTGCCCCCTCCACATCCACTCCTGTCTCAGAGGACCATATTGAAAACACTGCATTGAATTCAGGCTATGAGTTACTTACAGTAGTTATCAAACTGCAAAGAGTAAATCTGTTAGAAGAAATGATTTGTCAGTTCAAAGATGAGTTGATTCTTACCTACCCATTCAAGTATAGCTTTATTAATGAAAGGGGCAATGATGCAAATGGTGTGGCCAGGGATGTCTATGTTGCTTTTTCGACAGAATTTTTGGATTGTGGGGCAGAAGGGGCAGAAATGAGAGTACCATGCCTGTCACCAAAATGGCAGGAGGAAGAATGGAAGGCTGTGGGAAGAATATTGGCCAAGGGATTTCTGGATCAAGCATACTTTCCATTGCACAGCATTTAGCACAGCACTGGTATTTGGAGAGCATGCTGTGTCTACTGATTTGCTGTTTGAATCTTTGCTGTTGTATCTGAGTTAGTGTGAGAGAGATCTCATAGCCACTGCTTTACAGGAAGACATTGACAGTGATGCCCAGGATGAGTTATAAGATCTATTGGATCGACTGGGAGTGCAAATGGTTCCATCACGAGAGAACCTTAAAGCAGTCCTCCTTCAAGTATCAGACAAACAATTCAACAACCAAAGTATCCTCTTGATAAGATGTCAGCAGTTGCAGGACAACCCCTGAGGACCACAATAACCACAGCAGAAAAAATACAGGTTATGTATGAAGACAAGAAACCAACTTGCAGGAAAGTCCTGAAGCTGATTGAAGCAAGTCCAGTGACTCCAGCTGAGAAACAAGCCCTCAGATTTCTACAGCAGTATATACAAGAATTGGATGAGTTAGGTCTCAGAAGGATGCTGAGATTTGTGACAGGCTCAGATATTTTCTGTTACAAAAATTAGTCATATTTACAGCTTTGGAGGGACTGGCGCGTCGACCAAATTCACACACTTGTGGATCAGCTTTGGAGTTATCCTGTACATACAACTCTTACCCAGAGCTACGTGTGGAAATGGAGAATGTAATAACTAGTAACTACTATACTATGGATATTCTGTAGCAAAAGAATACACATACTGTACACACCAGGCAGAGTCCATGTTGCCATTCTGAATTTAAAATAGCCCTGTTTTATACCTGTAACTTCATGAGAGCCGTTGATCTAAGTGTGACAGTTATGCAGCAACTTCCAGAGAACTGTTTTTTTTTTTTTTTTTTTTTCCAAGTCTCTCAATGCAGCATTATTCGTTCAAATTATTAACATTTTTTATGTTGGACTTTTGTAGTAAATAATGTACCTTATGCTGAAACAATTACAATAAGATAAAAAACTTGTGGTTTTCATATATCACCAAGCTGTGTGGTTCAGTGGGTTAAGCCTTTGTGCCTGTGATTGGAAGGTTGCCAGTTTGAGCCCTGGCCTCGGCACATCAGCGGGTCCTTGAGCAAGGCCCTTAACCCCCTGGTTGCTGCTATGGGTAGCTGCCCTTTGTGATCAGCTTGCGCTCACCTACAGAGAACAAACTGGGGGAGGCGTAAAGAGAATTTCCCCACGTGGATCGATAAAGTATCTATTATTATCATTAAATGGACTGTGGGGCTCAAAGGCTCTTAAGTTTTCTGACATCTGGCAATGTTATAGCAAATACAGAGGCCACTTGTCAGTCATGGGTAGGTGTTTAACAGTTTCATTCAGTATGACAAAAAGAACACACTCTGTTGTAAATGATTCTCCTGGGTCCATTAAAAACAGAACAGTATACATAATGACAAGTTAATTCATAATTGTCTACCTGTGCCGTTATCAATATGTGTTTGATGTGCCAAAACCTCTCAGACATAGATGTGTTAATCTTCTGTGTTACCCAGAGGTTGAAATTTTCTGCACAACATTTCAAGAGTTTTTATTTTTCAGCTAAAACAGTTGAACCGGATATATGAAAATATAAGTATACCCTATTTGTTATTTTGTTTAAAATCTAAATTTAACTGCATTAAGCAAAATGTCAGATGACTACTAGTCTTCATTCATCATTTGCAGTTTACTGTAATTTCTAATTGTTTTATGTGACATGTAATCTTCAAGATGAATTCCCCATTACAGTGTTTGAACTTCAGTGTTATATCAAAAAACTCTGGGCATTGTTGCTACCAGCTGGTACCTTTATAAATCAAGTAAAGTGGTTTACAAGTATTGTTGAAATGTTGATTGAATCAATGGCATTATAGGGCATATAAGTTGTAAATCTTTAGATTTTTTTGACAAAGCCCACAGTGTACATACATAAAACTTTCATTAGAATGATCAAGGCTATGTATACCATAACTTTCCATACAGATCGTAATATTATGATAAATATAAAACAGATATAATACAGGTAAGTTTGCTGAACATATGTTGATTACAGAACCATTCATTCAAAAAACTGCATGATCAAACCATTTAGACATATTGTATTTAAGAGATCAGAAAAAAATTAAATGCTATTGCAATTAATAGATTTCAGGACAATTTTAGATAATTTAATATTAATAATCACTGGCTAGTGTGTCCTGCTGTCTGGCCGATCTGAAAGTCGGCTGCTTTGGAGCAGTTCTCCGCTGTCTTTCTGGGAACAGCCTGAAACACAATAAAGGACATGGTATCATTAAACTATCAAAATGAAAACTATAAAAATCTTTTATACTTACATCCTTTCTTAACTTCAATAGTAAGCTAGGTATAGATTTTTTTCTTACATTGCGAGGCAACATATATCAAAAACGGTCTCATCACCTCGATGTGTTGGTAGGCATTCCGCTCTGCATGCTTGTATTTGTTGATGGAATACTGTCTTGAAGTAGTCTGTAGTGCCAAATAGGTGGGGAAAGCTGTACATCATTACTGGTCATCCACTTGGAGAAACTGCATTCCTGCTGGGGCGAATTCTGTGACAGTTCCTACTTGCAACTTCCTGCAGCTCCCTCTGGAAAAAGGGTAACTATTAACATTTATTCCTCACACTTCAAATATCAAATATTTCATGCCCATATGTACATTGAAATTGTTACTGTATACTGCAGTTGTTCTTTTTCTCCTTAATGGCTTTGAAGAGATTTTGCTAAATTCTAAGAAGTGATCAGGAACTACATATAGTCTTATGCAAAATGCACTCCAAAGCTCAGCTGAAGCTCATATCAGGTTTAAAAATTAAGCTGGTGCCTTTTAAAGTTTTAGTCTCTTTGTTATAAAATTTCTTCCTTTTCTTAATAGTAGCTCAGCAAGAAAATGTTCTGAAAACTTGAAGAGGGAAATAACTAAGAGGAGTAAAACTAGAAGAGTGGCCTACCAGACATCCTGGACTCAGGAAATCCTGAGTTGAAGGCATCCCTCGGTCAACAAGGTAGGGGCTTGCAGTTCACTTCTTTAATTACTCACTGTCTCCATTGTATGATGTTGCCATATTGGTCTATTTTTTTCTCATTTTCAAACTTAAGGCTTGCAGCCATTCAGCCAAGGGTGGTGTGTGGATCTGTGGGTTGGTCTCTTTACCTGTGAACAGAAGGCTGTCAGTTCATGCCCACCCCCAGCAGGCTAATCAAACGTCCTTAAAGTCCAGCTTGTAGCTGCTATTAATAAATAAATAATTATAATTATAATTATAATATCATGAAATGAATATGCACCCTTACATTGCTCTGTACACCCTTTGCAGGTAAGCATGTTCCTGTGTTTTGTATCTCTTAAAAAAGCATACACAGTAAAACAGGTCCTTTACAAATCAGTGAACCTTGCTACTTAACAGAAACACTGGGTTTGATTTATCTGGTGATCTCATACAATGAAGACTGTGATTTGTAAAGAAGTGAAACACAATTCCTTCCCTTGCTGACACACGGAGGCGTTGAACTCAGGAAACTCGGGACGTGTGACAGCTACTCCTACTCATTTCTCTCTCTGACTACTGAAGTCTCGTTTCAGCTTTGGAATGCATTTTTGCAAGTAAGGAGGACATTGGAATTGTGTCAGAAATACAAACGGTATGGATAGATATTACAGCATCTAATATCTACTATGTCCTTCTGGGCTTGTTCTGGGCTTCTGGGCTTGGATAGTATTGTTTTACTGTAAGACATAAAGAATAAAGATGACTAGTCTAGTCCAGTGAAGTGAACCATGAAGTTAACAATTAATTCATTACTTAACTAACTCAAATTGTTAATTCATTCTTAATTCAACCAAAAGACAGAAAGTCTTACCTCAATTATTTCCAGACATGCGAATTGTATTAGATTTTTGTCAAGGAAGTCTCCTGAAAAATAGTTCTGGTCCTTTAAATCTTGAAAGACATTCATCCAGTATTGTGCATAGTATTTCCTTAAATATCCCCACCATTGTTCAATTCTTTGGTTATGGTTACTTGAGCCGGTAATGTAACATCTCTCTGAAAACTCGTCTTCATGGTTACCTCTTAAAATTATCTGCGTCTGCTCTAGTAAACAGTTCTCTGTACCCAGATCTGTCCTGATTCGCGTGGGAGTGCCGCTTCTGTTTTCTACTTCATCAGTGAAGTATCCAGCAATAACCCTGGGATTGCTATTAGTGGAGTAAGCATGTAGCCATATGACGATTCCATTGCCTCAGCTGTACTCCTTGAGGATGTAGGATTCTGAGCAGCTATCAGACAGTTCTTTGTGTCACCACCAAGCCAGCTTGGGTGCGTTTCAAATGCAATGCCTGCTGGCCAAATGGGTCCCCCCCCGCTCATCACCCTCAGGAAGGAGCAGCTGCAGCAGTGCCTGCGTTTGTGACACCCTTCGCCCCTCTGACAGAAGAGAAGGGGAGAATGCAACTGGAGGAGATGTGACTGAGGTGCCGAGGAGGAGAAAGTAGAAGAAACGGTGCCGGTGGCCAAGATCAAGCATGCTTCCAATGTGGAAAAGTGGGTCACTGGAGGAAGGGACTGCCCATTGAACGGGAAGAGAGGACAAGGTCACCAAGGTGATGGGGTCCCCATATCTCCTTAGGTAAATCTGAAGGGCAGAGCTGGAGGTCACTGGGGCTGTGTGTAAGAGAATGTACAGAGCGAAAGGATTGGGTGTGTGTAGAAAAAGGCAGGTGGGTGGGATACCTAAGTCCAAGTATAGACCGCAGCGTGCACAGTACTCTCTCTCTAAGGAAGCAGAGGAGGGAATTGGGAAGGTGCATAGTGAACTACTGGCACAAGGAGCTATAGTTGAGATAAACTACTCTCCAGTGAACTCCCCCATCCTGCCTGTAAAGAAGGCGGACGGGTGTTGGAGATTCGTTCAGGACCTAGGGGGGGTGAATCAGAGTAGGACTCCTATAGTACCTAACCCGATTACCATATTGTCATCAATACCTCTGGAGTCTAAATGGTTTTCGGTAATTGATCTGGCAAATGCCTTCTTCTCTATGCCCGTCCACCCAGATTCCCAATACTGGTTTGCACACACATTCAGAGGGAAAAGATACATCTGGACGGTCATGCCACAAGGCTATACTGAATCGCCAAGTGTGTATGCCCAAGAGTTGGGGAAGAACCTAGAATGCTTCATTCCCCAGGAAGGGAGTACTCTGGTTCAGTATGTGGATGACTTGTTGCTGTGTGCTGAAACGAGGGAAGGTTGTGAGAAGGACACAAAGGCATTGTTGGTGTTCCTTGCAGAAAATGGGCATAGGGCTTCTAAAAGCAAGCTGCAGCTGGTAAAACCTGAAGTGCACTATCTAGGACATGTCCTGAACTCCCAGGGTAGGAAGCTGGGAGCCAAAAGGGTGGAAGCAATCACCCAGGCATCAAGACCTGCTACTAAAAGGCAAATGATGAAGTGGATGGGCATGATTGGCTATTGCCACCCATGTATTCAAGACTTTGCCACAAGGGCCCAGCCCCTGTAATACCCAATGTATGGTAATGGACTACGACCCCACGATATGTTGGAGTGGACAGATGAATGTGAGCGGGCATTCACTGATGTCAAGCAGGCACTTAGCAAAGCTCCAGCATTAGGGGTCCCAAATTGCAAACGCCCGTTCCAATTGTGTGTGGACAAAAGAGGGGGGGATTCATGACTGCTGTTTTAGGACAGGAACACGGGGGGAGACTCAGACCGATATCATATTATTCCAGGAAACTGGACGCCGTGGCATGTTCCCTCCCAGCGTGTCTTCGGGCGGTGGCTGCCGCAGCCGAGGCTGTTCTGATGTCGTCAGACCTGGTGCAAATGCACCCTCTCCATGTTCGGACTTCTCATGCAGTGCATGCAATCCTGACACAAGCAAAGACCTCACATCTGACTGCTGCTAGACTAACAGACTACCAAAACATTCTCTTGACTTTAGTGAATGTGATAGTGGAAAGGTGTGGTACAGTCAATCTGGCCACACTACTCCGTTGTGAAATGGAAGGGGACGATCATGATTGCATTGAAGTGACTCAGGCATTGGCAAAGCCCAGGGAAGACCTGGAGGAAGATCCCTTGACAGAGGGAGAATCAGTTTTTGTGGACTGATGTTCACTCAGATTAGAGAATGGAGACCCCTCCATGTCATACGCCGTTGTAAGGTCAAACGGGGAGATGGGGGAAAATTGCCAAAAACATGGTCTTCACAGGCAGCTGAACTGTTTGCGCTGATCCAGGCCTGCAAAAATATGAAGGGCCAGGACGTGACTATTTACACAGATTCAAGGTATGCGTTCGGGGTCTGCCATGACCATGGGGCACTGTGGAAACAGAGGGGGTTTCTCACCAGTTCAGGGAGGCCTATCCAACATCACATTCTAGTGCAAGACCTCTTACAATCTACTCAACTACCAAAATGATTGGTCATAGTAAAGTGTAAAGCACACACCAAACAAACAGATCGCGTGAGCGTGGGGAACGACTGGGCCGACTGGTGGGCACAAAGAGCTCTCACAGACCCAGAGGCCCCAGTCAGGCTGATGGAGGAGCACTACCGCCGACCACTCTGATCTTTCTCTTCTACAGACAGGTGCTACACCAGAGGAACAGAAGGCCTGGAAGCGGTAGGGCGGTGTGCTGGGAAATGATGGGGTCTGGAGATATCAAATAACGAACCTTCCTTTCCTCCCAAAATCTGTTTTCCCAGGGTTGCCGAAGTTGGCTCACGGATTGGACCACGCCTCACAGGACGCAATGGTCCAGCTGGTCCACAGACACTGGACTGCCCCGTCATTCACAGCTTATGCTCAAACTTTCGTTTCCAGTTGTCCCACGTGCATGGCCCATAACATGGGCCATGCATTAAAACCACCAGCAGCCATGACACCACCGGCAGACGGCCCCTTTCAGCATTTGCAAATGGTTTCATAGAACTAACTCCCTGTAGAGGTTATCGCTTGCAGGTGACCCTGAGGGACCTGCATCGACAGCTCAAGGCGGCGACAGAACCCGCAGAAGGCCCTGACAGATTGCTCGTCAAGCCAGCGGAGTGGGTGCTGCTTAAGGACCTCTGAAGCAAGCACCAGAACGAGCCCCGTTGGAGAGGACCATTCCAGGTTCTGCTGGCCACACCACATGCCATTAAAGTCGATGGAGTGACTGCGTGGGTCCACCTGTCTCATTGCCGAGGCACTGCGCCACCACTGTATTGATGGCTGTATTGATATCCAGATACAACCCACCAAACTAAATTCCCCAATTTAACTCCAAAACCAAAATATTCAAGTACAGTGGTGCCTCGATTTGCGAGTTTAATTCGTTCCGTGATGGAGCTCGTAACTCGAATTACTTGTATGTCAAATCAGTTTTCCGCATTTAAATGAATTGAAATGCCATTAATCCATTCCAGACCCCCAAAATACACCGCGTTTTTTTGTTACGTTTCTAAATAAGAAAAATGTGCTTATAAATAACAGATTGTAGAAGTGCTAAGCTCGTACTGCTTCGCCAAGTCGACTACACACACACCTTGATCATGTTTTTCGATAATTTCTTTCTTTAATTCAATGCACATCATCCGCTTCTTCTTCTCAGCACTGTCCTTTGCACTCACTTTCTTCGGACACATGGTTGGAAAAACGAAGTTTTGCAAAATAACTGCAAGCACAAATGCGAGCATAACACTGACGCTTCCACTGCAAGCTAAGCGCTTAAAGTGAACGAGTGAGACACGGGATGCTGGGCAGATGTTGCGGCGCTCACTGAGCCAACTAGCAGTGGGGTATCTGAAGCTGGCTCATAACTCGAATTTTAGCTCGTAACTCAAAACAAAAATCGGCCGAGAGAAGGCTTGTATCTCGAAAAACTCGTAAGTTGGGACACTCGTAAGTCGAGGTACTACTGTACTGAAAAGGTAAATGTGTGCTCCAAGGAGTGTGCAAAGGCATTATAAAAGTCTAAGAAGAAAAGAAAACCATTATCTTCAATTAGATTGGATATATTATCACTTTGGGACACAGAAATCCCAGCTTGTGTGGCCATCTGAAATGAAGCCAATGATAGTAATGGTAATTAGGAAAGCACCCAGTCCTCACACCCTATTGAGACCAAAAGGCAGGGTGCTATGCTATGCAAATCATCTACCAAAGACTGAGCAGTCAGGCTGCCACAAGATAGGATGATCAAGGTTACGTCCACACTAATACATCAAAAAAATTTTATGCACGTTTCTGAAAGGAAAGATCTGCGTCTGCACTACTGTTATCAGTAACATTGAAAAAAACTTCTGCGTACACACTGCTCCATATATAAAGCAAATGATGTAGTTATAAGAGTGGTTGTTAATGTGTATATTCCTGACATTTTCATTTGCACATTTAACCAAAGCTTTTTATAATATATTTTTAGAAGTGGTTAACCTTATATTTTATTTGTTCGTTGCAGCTTGAGCACGTCATTTGCACGTTTTTCGTCCAACCATTGTTTTAAATAATTCTAGAAGTGGCGAAGTGTATATTTTGAATAATTTATTTTGACTTTAATTAGTAATAAAGTTTAAAAACACTTGACTGTTGATTATTCTCACACACAACCATATGTTTAAAGTAAATGCACGTATTTTATTTAGCAAAAGCGAAATATCTCAGTAATGTACTACGGCATCGTAAGCACAAAGCTGTACATAAAAGGAACCATCACACCACCAACACAGGGATCCAGAAATTTAGTTTCTACATGTCCACACTATCCATCCATCCATTTTCCAGAACCGCTTATTCCATTTCGGGTCGCGGGGGGTCCGGAGCCTATCCCGGAGGCTG
>JAAGVU020000576.1:0-11116 GCA_011763525.2 Mormyrus iriodes | reverse complement strand
GGGGTTATGTTATGTTTTAATCTTGGTTTCAGTCTGTTTGGTTGACCTCATTTTATTGGGCCCAGGATTTTCCTTTGGACATTCTTTTGTATTTTGATGATTTTTGGATTTTCAGTAAAGTTTTTGGTTAGTAACACATTCTGTGCCCTTGTGTCTGCTTGCTGGTCCCTCACAAGGTACATAAGTATATATTTTTTTTCTGGGAGATGTCAGTAAAAGCCAACTGAAATGTTCGGTTTCTTGAACGCCGTAGCGTCACGAAGGTTTCGAGAAACTGGGCTCTGATCCGTTAACCAATCCCAATTTCCACATGTAGCAAATCAATTTATTTTACTGATGCAGTGTACCTTCTCAGTGGCGTACGATGAGACAGTAATGCTGAAGAGGTAACTGGGATGTCTGACCAGGGGCGGGACTGAAGATGGCTTTGAGAAATACTGTTCAATGCTGTAGAATGCTTTGCTGGTGCTATACATCACTAACATCCCTTTAAACTGTTGCTATTCACTGTATATTACCGTTTTTGACAAAAACAGTATCTTACTGTTGGAATTGAGCTGTATTTTTTACAGTGTGGGTATCATAAATTACCCGATTGTAACAATTTTCTCGCAAGTGGACGTATCGCTGGGTGACAGATTAGTGAGCCAGTCCAGTAATACTTACCCTTAAAGAGCAATGATGGTGTCTGCTTGATTATAGCAGCGGCATGCTCTCCAGACAGTTTTGCCTGTGGTCTGTTTTACAAAAACAGCGTGGGGGTCTAACAGATCCAGACGGAGATAACAAAGGACTAGAGGAAAGAGCTGCATTTTCAGCAAGAAGCGGGGTTTTAGATTTGTTGGGCCCTATACACTCTGACATATTTTTCCAGGAAAGGTTAATCCTAAATGGTGTTGATGTTAAAATTAAAATGGTTAGAAGCAAAGATGAGATTTGCCTCATGAGCGGGGGTGGTGAACAATACAGTCTCAAATTGGTATCAGCATCTCTCTTTGTTAAGAAGGTTTCTTTGTCGATGGCTGTCAGACTTCAGACTTAGCCATGTGAATACATTGCTAACCGCAAACGATAAATACCCAATCGAAAAAGTATGCATGAAAACATTTAACCTGCCAGTCGGGAGCCGTGTCTGTGCACAAGAAAATTTATTTCCAGGACAGCTGCCTAAAACCGTTGTCATAGGACTTGTAGATAATGTGGGTTTTATGGGAGCATACGACCGAAACCTGTTCACTTTTAAACATTACGATGCTGAATTCATTGCACTTTATGCCGACAGGCAACAGTTTCCTGCAAAACCCTTTCAACCAGATTTTAACTGAGGCAACGTGTGCCGAGAGTATTACAGTTTGATCCTGGCCACGGGGAGACATTTGAAAAACGAGCCTTTTGCCATTGACAGGAATGAGTACATAAACGGATACACTTTGTGCGTTTAACTTGTCACCAGATGAGGGATGCAGCCAGCATCTCTCGCTGGTTACGAGTAGCAACATACTTTTGGAGATGAGATTCAGACAGCCGCTAGCCAGAACTGTGACATTGATAGTTTACGCGTGCTTTGACAACATAATTGAGATTAACCAAAGGAGAAACGTCTTGTGCGACTATTACTAGCCATGAACACACGGGAACTGACAAATATCCTCAGTACAAGCCTGTGGATGGCGAAATACTTTTATGGGGTGGTGGCTTGTGATGAGTTGCTGGCCAGAAAATTTGATAGATGACCTGCAATCTTTATCATCAACACACATCTGAGGACCGAGCCCGCGGAACATTGGTTGGCGCTTTTCATCAACGACGACAACACCGGCGAGTTCTTTGACTCATATCACCCCAGCTTTCCAAAAACCATACAGACTTTTATGACAAAGAACTGCGATCGACTTGTTTACAGCACAAAACAGGTTCAACGCGATCTCAGTGTAACTTGTGGGCAGTATTGCCTTTTTTATTTGATTGACCGCTGTCGAGGATTTTCATTTTCTAAAATTCTGTCATTTTATAGCAATGATTTAAGAAAGAACGACGCTATGGTTTCTCATTATGATTGTATATTTAAACATATCAACCGTGTGAAAAATGTCTTTACCAAAACACATACGGTGAGACCAGTAATTATGTCAAATAAAAACTGCAAAGACAAAATATTGTGTATTAGTGTTTTATTGCAGCATTTACTAAGTACACAAACACTTTAAAACATAAGGTAATCGGGCTTCAAGAATGAAGATTGCTGAGGGGTACTGTCTGTGGCCCTTCAATGGTTTTCTTGTGTTTGATCACTTCCATGAGATTGTGGACATCGCGATTGGGGAGGAGTGCATGCGGCACGTTGAGATGAGCCAAAGCCTACAGAAACTCACCCCAGCCCACAGGTCTTCTGGCATTGGGTACATTCTGTGGGTTAGTTATATTTTTAAGCAAATTGAGCATGTGAGACCCAGGGATAGTTTTACCATTATAAACAAACTCCCAGCATTCTGCGCTGAGCATTTTTAATGACGTCGGTCATGATGACATCGCCAGCAGGGCCTTTGGCTTATTTTTGGTAATAGTGTACCTCCAGTTACACTTGTCACAGTATTTGACTGTGTCACACAAGCTGTATACACCTACATTTTAATTACATGTTTACATGTTAATTTCCGACGTACAGCCATACCACCATTGTGATTGTGGACTACTTGACCAACTAGTTCCAATGTATCATCTGAAAATACCTCAGACTTACTTTGTGATAGGTTTTCTATCATCGCAAACAAATCATCTAAATTGATTTCACCCCTAGCGTGTATGGCAACACGCTCGGTTACTGAATCACCTTGTAGTTCAACTCGTATGACATCATTTGGACCAGCTAAAGCGTTAACTTTGTCCACCAAATTTTGTAACCTCTGTATCAAACCCTGGTAGAAATCGATAACGTCATTATGCTCTAAATCATCAAAATGAAAGCGTTGTCTTATTTCAGTATTGTTAAATCTAGGTCTGCGCGTTACATTAACATCAACATTAGCATCATCACCCCGGTCTTGCTGTTGTGGTACATGCATATTAACCTCGGCATCCGGCTCCACAACATCCATTTCTTTATCATCCGCAATCTTGGGGTCTAACCCGTGTACATCGTCCATAGCACCACCCATAGTGTCTGGTCCATTTTCATTTAAGCCATTCATAAAGGCGAGTATGAAGGGGTTCATTTCACCTGGTTGCTCACCATTCAGTTCAGCAATCATCCGAAGCAGTTTGGGGTTTATTGCCACATCGCTGGTATCATCTTCCATCACGCAGCCTTTTAGCAGTCCTGTCTACATTAAAACTAGACTGTTGCCATCTTTCAGACATGACTGGGCTTATTCTTCTTCGGGCTGATCAGATAAATGAGCCAGGACCTCACATGCTTGATCTTGTAAACGGAAACACAAGTCTTTCAGTTGATGCCCACCGTGCCAGTGTCTAGGTCTGCTCCCCGCTTGCAGAAACCTCCTGGACTGTCGCAGAAGTCCCCCGACTCGTGGATGTGATTTGATCCGCCCGAGGGTTCGGTGTGTCGGCGTTTGCGGACGATTCTAGGGCTAGCTTCACTTCAGCTTCACAGGCCGCGGCAGTCAGCAGCTCATCGTCATTTGAGTCTTGGACAACATGAGCAAAGTCAGTCTTTATCCTATTTTAACAGAAGAAAACAACGTTGTAAGGGATGTGTGTATACCGGTCACCTTTAAAACTATTGGCTCTTTTCCACTTCAGGCTATGTTGCTGTATGGCCACAGGTCCTTCACGATTGTCTCTGAAAACAACCGTTGGCGTACTTAACGGCCCGTCATCATCTGTAATATTGTGAACATAATACATTCAGTGTTTTGCAGCATTTAAACAGTAAAAACCATAGAAATAACTATGAGTAAGAACTTACCGTTGTGACAGCCTGCTTCTCCAACGTCATTACTCTGGCCACTTAATTTGCTTGACAACGTAGAAAACTCTTAGTCAAAATAATTGCAGAACGTTTTCACAGTAGAGTTGAGTTTCGCCGGTGTTGGTAAAAGAGGTGTCTGATATATTAGCCATGATTCGTGCCCCCTTAAATAAGGGGTGACAGGGGTGGGGCTGGGGCTGTGTAAGCAGTTATGTGATTCTTTGATGATTTGATGTCTAGGTGATAGGAAGACACAACCTCCTGCTGTGAGCATGAGCGTTCCCATCATCTGGTCGGAGGTTGGCATTACAGGATACTAGAGCTATACTTGGTGAAACAAAAGTTAAAGAACTTAAATTAAAGAACTGAAAAACTTGATGGCTAAGTTTCATACTACCACAAAATAGGGTATTTGTACGGATTTAAAATATCACATTAACAAAAAACATGACTAAAGTTTTTTATTCCTTAAAAGGGCTGTGTAAGCAGTTATGTGATTCTTTGATGCTTTGATGTCTAGATAGACAAGACAAACGGCCACAGTACCTGGGAATCAGGGCCTCGCAAAATGGGGGGGGGGCGTGGGAACCAGGAAGTCCTGGCAATCATTCCAAACTCCACAACCAATCAGCATCGATGAACGTTCTCATATGGACCTGTCGTTCCTCACATGGACCTGTCAATCATCTTTCCTGCTACATCATCAGTATCATATCATACACTAAGCCACGTTTATAGTGCCATTTAACATCTCTCTTGTCTCTTATACTTTCCAAAAATTACATGTTCATAGTACCATATCTGCTGCACCTCTCATGGACCACTGTACAATTAGTCTTGCACTTAATCCTCTTGAAAAGAAGTCTCATCACAAAGGGCATTAGAAATTTAACTCTAATCTGCTGAATAGTGA
The DNA here is from genome assembly GCA_011763525.2 of Mormyrus iriodes. Taxonomy (NCBI): domain Eukaryota; kingdom Metazoa; phylum Chordata; class Actinopteri; order Osteoglossiformes; family Mormyridae; genus Mormyrus; species Mormyrus iriodes. Next base: position 6,275 of record JAAGVU020000576.1, on the reverse strand, counting down.
TCCCTTTTATGAAGAAGTTATTGCTGAAATTAATGCAATTCTTTCTGATTCAAGTCTAGGGTCATATGTTATTAAGTGGGAATATCTTAAATATAGGGTATGGCAAATTGTAGTAGCACATAGTAGGTTAATGTGTCCGGTAAATAAGCAAAAACATATGGCAACTGTGAAAGAAATTAATGTTATCTGCAATAAAACTGCCTTTAGTGATCCAAACAAACGAAATCTCACCTTACTGCAATCAACATTAGATGATATATACATTAGTAAAGCAAAAGGGGCATACATTAGATCAAGCACAAAGTGGATAGAAGAAGTGGAAAGGAGTAGCTCAATCTAGAAAAGGAGAGGCAAGAAAGTAATGCAATTAAAAATAAAAAATGGTCAGGAGTGTAACGATACAGGCCGAATTGCCAGGGAAGTCCTCACATTCTACAGTAATCTATACACCTCTTCTTATTCCTCTACAGAAGCTGACTCTTTCTTTCAGATTATTAAAAAATGGATCCCCAACATAGATGACAACTGCGAGGCTGAAATTACTGTGGATGAAGTGGAGAAGGCAATGAGTTGTTTATCTTTAGATAAATCTCTCGGATCAGATGGTTTAACAAATAATTTCTACAGACATTTCAGGAATCCACTCAAAGTCTTACTACTTAACATGCTCAGGGAACTTATTGAATTCAGCATTCTTCCAAATACCATGAAACAGGGAAGTATTACCCTGCTACCCTAACCTGGTAAGGATTTCAGACATCTGGATAATCTGAGGCCAATAAAACTTTTAAAAACTGACTACAAACTACTGACTCATATCTTTGCTAATAGACTTTAAAAGGGTATCACTAAAACAATCTCAGAAACACAATCAGGTTTTATTAAAGGCAGGTCTATTTACAACAACATTCGTCTTGTACTTGATGTATTGGATTATAATCTTTAAATAGAAGATAATTGGTATATGTTATTTTTAGATTTCTACAAAGCATTTGATATGATTGAGCATTCTTTTATGTTTAAAACTCTGGAATGGTTTGGGGAGTTATTTCTCAATGTAATAAAACTATTGTATAAAGATATAAACAGTACTGTTATATTACATCATGGTTCATTTCCAAAGTTTTTAATTAATGGAGGTATTAAGCAAGGTTGCGCAATCTCCCCCCTCCTCTTCATTCTTGCAGCAGAGATGCTATCAATCCTTATTAAAAACTCAGATTTTGAGAAACTGTCTGTTTTAGGGAAAGAGTTGGTCGTAAGTCAGCTTGCTGATGACACTGCAATATTTATGAAAAACATTGACCAGTTGCCTAAGATCATTGACATAATCGCCATTTTCACAAATGCTTTTGGTTTGAGGTTAAATCTTAACAAGTGTGAAATATTGCCCCTTAAGGACACCTCACAATATTCCTGTTAAGCCTGTTGTAAGATATTTGGGAATTCATATTACTAAAGATAATGCTTTGTCAGAAAGGCTTAATATTTGGAATATGATAAATAAGTGTAAATTGCATTTAAATGCTTGGTGACACAGAGATCTATCAATATTTGGTCGTATCTTTTTGACAAAATAGAAGGTATCTCCAGATTTATCTATCCTGCATATTGCATAGCAATCCCTAAGTCAGCTGTTAAAACCATCAACTATACTTTGATTATATATGGAATAGGAAAACTCATTTCCAAATTACATTTGGAAAGCTGAATTGGTCAAGGAATATGAAGAAGGTGGTTTGTGAGCTATTGACTTTGAATGGTACTCTCAAAATAAACTGGCTAAGATCCTTCATAAAGTCTCAAAGTAATTCATAGTTTTATTTCCCAAGTCAAATTTTCTTGAAACTTGCCGGTATTAGTTTCCTTCTTAGATGTGATTATGACTTGAATAGATTGCCTGTAAAACTGTAATCTTTTCATAAACAAGTTTTGTTGTATTGGAAGTTGATTTATAAACATAATTTTAGTCCCCACATTATTCCTTTGTGGAATTGCAGGTATGTGATAATAAGAAACAAATCATTGTTTAATGAGAAACGGATGGAAAAGGGGATATGGTCTGTAATGCACCTGCTAGATGACAGTGGTGTGCTTTTGTTATATGAATGTTTTTGTCTAAAATATAATTTTGTAGTTGACCGTAAATAGTCCATTAAAACTATTAAAGCAATTCCACAGTTAGTAACAATGATGGCTTGCAGCTTAATGCAAAACCTTATAAGTAGAACTCCACACCTTCCTAAACTTCTGTTAGGTGGTCGTGACCTAGTGGGAATTACTTTGTAAAACTCTACAATACGTAAAAAATTTACAGAAACACTATTCTACTTCATAAGCAAAAGAAACTCAGTCTGTCAAAGTTTTACCTCAGCTCATGTTGCTAAAATTAGAACCATATATATTAAATACCCAGTCTTACCGAAAGTCAGGGAGATTCACTTCAAGATTCTCTCAGGGATCTATCAAGGTGATTTGATTTTGATAATAACAGTTGAACATTTTGTAGTGAAGACATATAGACAACAAATCATTTGTTTTTTGAGTGTAGGTACAGTAACGCCTTCTGGGAAGATATATATTCTTGATCATTCCCTTGAAGTTTTGGTTTGAAAGAATTTACAATAAGTGATGTTATATTTGGTTCTTTCACTGGAGAAAAAAAGTCATTGTGCTTATTGTCCTATATATATTTTGTATCCACAAGGCAGGTATACCAAAACAAAGCCATCTTTTGCAGCCTTTTATAGGGAACTAGATTATTTCTCTTTGTCCTGAAAATTAATGAAAGCCTGTGAATGATCTTGGGCTTTATGAATTTCCCTAGAGCCCCTCCCTCCTTTTTTGTACATGTTTTCTCATTTTTATTGTGATTCTCTGTTAGCCTTTCATGTGCCTTTTGGAAAGATGTTCAATCCATGTTTCATGCCTTGTTTGTTGTAAAATGGGGAAAATGGGTGGGGAAAAATTAAAAAAACTTTTAAAAAATCAACATCAGAAAAGGAGGCATGTTTCCAACAGGAAGTGATGTTCTCAACAAGTTTTCGTGACGTTTTTTTCTGACTTATGACTCAGAGAGAGATAATCGAAGGCAGTATATATTCCCGTTTATCATTAGGTCAAGAAAACACATGAAAACTTCCATAAACAAAAGCACATGTCTGGGTTCTCTTTACACTGACTGAAGAGCTACAACCTTTTATTTTTGATGTGAGAGAGTTTTCACTGAGGAAATGCCCAATATCATCCATCTGCAGAGCCGCAGAACTGTGACATCACCACAGTTTTACGCCTACAGTTTTAGGACGAACTTACATGATCAAGGGGTTAGGGTTATGGTTAGGATTAGGTTTAGGGTTATGATTACAAGATGTATAGATGGCGGATGGCACAGTGAATATTAGTCATCGTTTCAAAATATATTTTTGTTAAAATTATTTTATGCCTGGCGTGTGTAATGTTTTAAATACTCATAATTTAGGTAATACCATTCATGTGTATGTTTTCCTCAGAAAAGGGCTTTGTTTTCTTTTATTCTCGTGTCAGTGAATTGCGAAGCCTAAAGTTCATGTGTTTCTACTTTGAAGTGTTCTGCTTATACATCCATAACGGCATGCACAGTATTTGTAGACATTCTGTTAGTTGAACAAGTAAACACTAAGATCCTTCAACTCTTAATTGCCGTCACACGACAGTCTAAACAACAACAACAAATACGCACTGTGCCATCCGCCATCTTCACGTCTTGTTACTCCCCCTGATCACGTAAGTTCCGTCCTGAAACTGTGGGCGTACAACTGTTGGCCTAAGACTGTGGTGACGTCATGGTTCTGTGGCACGTCGTATGGATGCATCGCACGAAATGCGGTAAAAACATCACTTCAATTCGTGGATAACTGAATTCAGGTAAGCAGTAACTTTGTAAATTACAAATGTCACGTGTTTTCTAATTTTGATTGTTACTGTAAAAACTTGTCTTTAGAAATATATGCGAGCTGTTGGTAACTAGGCTGTTTCGTTTTTCACTACCTTTATGAGGCTTTTTTTGCAAGTATAAGATTGCAAAGTAGTCGTTTCATTTACTATGTTTCTCAAAATACATGTCGTAAAATAGTATGGATTGTATTTGCTGAAAATAAGATGTTTTCCGTAAAATATTAACTTTTGCACTGAAAACACTTGTATAATTCCCATGAATAATTAATCTTATGTGTTCTCTTCAAATGCTCGTTCAAAAACGAAAGATGCAAAGTTAAAGTCTTGAGTTAATGTACTATGACCTTGTTAGGGTCAGCAACCATTTGGTCTTGTCCTTCATGTCTCTTCCTTGTTTGGCCCGCAGGTGTCACCGGCCATCTCGTCTTTCATTCCCTTGTGTGCACCACTGTTCCTTGGGGTACTGCATAGCCTAGGGGGTTGAGTGTGCAGCACAATGGCTGTAACCCTATGGTCCAGGGGTCAAGGCCAGTCTCCCCTGTTTTGTTTGTTTATTAGTTTTTCTGTTCCCCAGTGTTTTGTTGAATATCTTATCATAGTTTCTCTGTTGTAGGTTTGTCCTGTTTGATTTTGGTTCTGCTTATTTGTGTTCTTAAGTTTTTCTAATGTAGTAAGCCCTCTGTTTTGTTCCCTAGTTCCTAGAGCTGTTTGTGCTTGTTAATTGTTAGTTAAGTTTCTCCACCTGATGTCCATTTCCCTGTACTGTGCTCATTGGTTCATTGTCATAATTCATTGTGTTCTGTGTACTTAAGTACCTGCCTTTGTCCAGTTCCCTAGTCAGTCATTGTGTTCAAATGTGTGTTAGCCTGTGTTACCTTGTGCAACTGTGGCTCTGCTTGGTTTCCATAGTCCTGCTCCCTAGTTGTGTTATGTGTTTTTTGCTGTTTTTGTTTTGACCTCTCACGGTCTTATTTCATAGTTTTCCCCAGTGTGATTAATTCCTTTAATAAACCCCTATATCATCATGTGAGCCGCAAGTGGGTCGTCACCCTTTTTTCCTGTTGGCGCCATGTCACGCCACCGTGACAGACCTCTGCTCCAGAATCTCTGACATAAAGCTTAAGCAACAAATAAGACTGTTTTCTAGATTTTTGTAGCTTTCAACCGTTATCGTTAAAGTTTGCCATATAGTCAGCTTTTAAGGCTGCATTTGGATGCATTTCTGAAGGGATGAGGTTTTTGAGATGTGGTTTTGTTATAAAAGGGTTTTAAATTTAAAGGACTGCCTTGGTCACTCATTTCCCAACACTTGCACATCATTTACCATTAACAATACCGAAGGGTAACTATAAAAGCTTTAACTGTGTTGCAACAATATGATCACAGAAAAATGCTTTATACATCCCGTTACAAATCTTTTAAGGTAAAGGGTAGTCTCAATTGTCTACATTTGTGGTATACTTACTCTCCTGCCCATGTGTACTATATTATGTGTATTGTAAAACTAAAAACCAAAATCCGTGAGCATACATGTGCAATTAGGAACAGGAATGATTCATCATCAGTACAGACCTTTTAATATAGCAGGTCATAATTCATTACAGTTTATGGGTCTTGAGGTGATTAACCAGTCTCTGAGGTGGGGATTGGGACAATGGCCTTCTTGAGGCTTGGCATATTTTCACCTTGAACATAGTAGCACCGCAAAGCATGAATGAAAAGTTCCTACCTTTTTTGTGAGGTATGATATGTACATTCTGTAGTGCTGGGGGGGATTACTATATGCCGGCATGCTCGCAGTATATATCGTGTATATAGCCCTTGTATATGTCCTGTTGTAAATATGTATTTATAATGTGAATATTTTTCACGTGGACCCTTACTCACGTACGAGTAAGCATGATCTGCACTAGTGTTGTGTAATGCCCTACCGTGTGTGAGCTTTCCTGTCTAGTGTGTAACCTCTCCCCGTTTGAGTGCGGTCCTTTTTGGACTCCATTAAAAAGCAGCTTTGTGTGTTTTCATGCCTCCACCACCATTGCAATGCCTTAGTCTGCCTAGCGCCACAGTGGTGTCAGAATTGGGATGCCAGAGGCGATTTTCAAGCAAGTCATGTATGTGTCTTTTTAAACCTGAAGCACACATTGTTAGTAGCACACTGAGGAAGGCATTACGCTGAAATCCGTCTGTGTGGTGGCGTTCAATTAAATAAAATATCAAGTAAAATGCAACCGGTTTTTGCTATTCTATATACACTGCTCAAAAAAAATTAAAGGAACACTTTAAAAACACATCAGATCTCAATGGGAAAAAAATCATGCTGGATAGCTGTACTGATA
>JAAGVU020000575.1:0-11116 GCA_011763525.2 Mormyrus iriodes | reverse complement strand
CACGAGTTCTAGTATTTAAACTAATGTTGAAATAGCCATTTGGCTGAACAGCATCCAGACCTGTTAGAATCTTATACCTGGATCATATCCCCCCTTAGTCTCCTTTGCTCAAGGCTAAACAGATTTAGCTCAGCTAACCTCTCCTCTTAAGACATTCCTCTAAGAATGGGGGGATAGTCCCCCTCGGTGAGACCTCCTCCTGTGGATCGAACGTGCTGATCCAAGGTATTGATCTGTGTGTAACGGCAGTTCCCCTGCATGCTGTGTACCTAGAAACCCCAGATTTCTCTGGACTGGTGCACGTCGCAGTCCAGGCTCGTCTGCCTGTGCCGGGTATTTCCTTTATTCTGGGAACTGACATCGCGGGAGAACGTGTGGTCCCCCTGCCCGAGGTCGGTTCTGATCCTGTGCTACCCCCTAATGATATTGCCATAGAGCAACCCCAAGTGTTTCCAGCTTGTGCGCTTACCCGTGCCCAGAGCCGAAAGCTCGCGGACATCGACTTGGAGCAAACGTTCATGTCCGACCACATTCTGATTTCCCCTCCTGATGTCCCTATTACTCGCTCCCCTGTTGCTTCCCCTGAAGTTCCCTCCACCAGGGAAGCTTTGATCGCGGCCCAGGAAGCTGACCCCTCCCTGGTGCCTTGTCGTGATGCAGCGTGGGAAAGTTCCGGTAAGAAGGATCCCTCCAGCCCCTATTACCCCCGTGAAGGGGTTTTGATGCGCAGGTGGAGACCTGCGGATATGCCTGTCAAATTTTCCCCCCTTCCACTCGATTGGTCCTCCCTTCGACACCCCTATCCACCCAAATTATCCTTTTCATTCCCCTTCCACTCGATTTCTCCTTCCGCCCCCTTCCACTCGATTCGTCCTTTTACTCGTCCCAGCCCCTTTGATTGCCCCTTTGCTTCCCCCTTCGATTGCCCCTTCGCTCGCCCTTTGCTTTCGCCCGTGTTATGGGTGCTATGGGAAGTTCACCCTTCCGGCAGCACCCATACCTTGTTTCCCCTTTCGCCACTTGTGTATTTCGTTCTGTGTGTGTTCGCTGTTACCCTTGGTTTCATTTGTTTTTCAAATTCGGTCTATGTTTTTTGGTTTCTGTTTTGGGGTTTTCTGCCCCCCCGGGGTGCACTCTTTTGTGGGGGGGTGTTATGAACCCCAGGTTCATGGTGCACTCTCCCCCTCTGGACACTGGAACACTACCAGCTATTGCTGTCATCCGTCATCGCTCGCTACCCTTCGCCTTCGTCATCCCTTTGCCTGTCATCACTTCGCCAGCCTTTGCCACCCTCTCGCCAGACTTCGCTAGCCTTCGCCCGACTTCGTCCCCGCTCATCCGACTTCGCCACCTCTCGCCCAGCCTTGCTGTCCAGTTCTTTGCCACACCCTCGCCACACCTTCGTCACGTCCCTCTTCGACCTTCGCCCTCGGACCTGGATTATTTAATCAGTCGGACTTTGATCATCGCTCTCTAGCTTTTGCTCTCGCTCTTGCTTCCTAGTATACTTTCGTTCTACCATGTATGACTGTTTTGGCTATTCGTTTCTGATTTCTGCTTCGCCCCTTTTCTGATACTTTTGCTCTCGATCTGCTTGATTTCTGGTTCCGACCCTTTGCTATCCTTCGATACGATCCTTGCTCACCCCTTTTCTGAACTGTGCTTAGGCTTATATGTTTACTGTGGCTGTACGTGCGGGGCGACTGTTCTGTTTTCGTATGTGTGACGTTCGCTCTGTGTAGTGAGTTTGAGACCGTGTTGGTTACTTTGTTTCTCTGTGTCACAGGTAGTGTTAGGTTAGTTCGGGACATGGTTGCTCGTTGTTTTGACTTGTCACTCCTGTGGTTTGTTACACCTTGTGTTTGCGATTCTCTGTGCATAAAATACAAAACCATAAAAAAAGATCCCCACGTTTCCAGTGTTCCCTTTTCCCGTTCCCTGATTTGTCTCGTCTTCCCTTTCCCTTCCCTTACCTTTCGGACAATCCTCTACCCTAGACAGAGGATCGTAACACCCTCCTCCACCAAACTTTGCAGTTGGCACAATGCAGTCAGGTAGGTAATGTTCTCCTGGCAACTGCCAAACCCAGACTTGTCCATCAGACCACCAGACAGAGAAGTGTGATTCATGACTCCACAGAACACATCCAGAGTCCAGTGCTGGTGTGCTTTACACAACTTCATTTGACGCTTGGTGATGTGAGGCGTGCATGCAGCTGCTCAGCTAGGGAAGCCCATTCCATTAAAACTCCCGGTGCACAGTTTCTGTACTGGGGTTAATGTTAGAGGAAGTATGGAACTCTGTAGTTATTGAGTTAACAGAGCATTGGCAACTTTTATGCACTATGTGCCTCAGCAATCGACGACCCCACTCTGCTGCTTTATGTGGTCTGCTGTTACTGTTGTCCCTAAATTCTTCCAGGGAAATTTCATGAACTAACTTATTGCAATGGTGGCATCCTATGACAGTACCATGCTTGAATTCACTGAGCTCTACAGACCCATATAGTGTATGTTCATATATGTTGTCCATGTGTAAGATGAGTAGACTATTGGAACATTGGTTGCATGGGTCCCAAAAATAGTCCTAATTAAGGCTTCATATTGCCTCTGGAGAGAAGCTCTTCCTCAGTCTTTCTGTGTTGGCCTTCAGGCAGCAGTAGTGTTTACCTAACCTCAGCACAGATAAAAGGATGTTGTTGAGGTTATTGGGATCCCTAATGATCCCTGAACTTACATCGCTTATATAAATGTTCTGGAGGTCCACTTGTATATTAAGCTAACTGCACAACCCTCAGCAGAGCCTTGCGATCCTCCTGTATGTTGTTCCTGAACTAGGCGGTGATGCTTCCTTTCTGAATGCTTTCAGTTGTGCTAGTGTAGAAATTCTTTAGTATATGGAGTGGCAGCCTGAGACACCACTAAGATGCTATAGGCATTGATGTGCTTTCCTCACTACAGAGTCAGTGTGCAGGGACCAAGTCGATTCTCTAAAATATCTGAAATCACATTAGTTATCTGAACAAAGCACCATTTATCCTAGTACAGTGGTAGTTCCTCTGCTGTTTCCTCCAGTAGTCCGCAATCAACTCCTTTGTCTTGTTTACAGTGTGTTGGAGGCTGTTGTCCTGTTCTTTAATCCTCTAGGTAGGCCTGCTTCCTTGTCAGTCCTCATGAAAGTGACAGGCGCTCTGTCCGTCCATGCAAACGAATCTTCAGACAGTGGCTGCTGATGTGTTGCACACTTCTCAGGCTTCCATGTCAAGGCCCTTGCCACAGTTTGCTGAGGCAATGTTGCCCCACATTACTGCCTTTGTTAGATTTCCTGACACACAAGACCCCAGGAGGAGAATAAGGGGAATGTTTTATCAGGTGGATGGCTTCTCAAATGTCCTCAAGGCCATAGACTGTGCACATGTTGCCATCAAGGCCCCTGCTGAAAATTAACAGCTGCACAGAAACTGGAAATGGCAGCACAGCGTTAATGTGCATGCCGTGTGTGACTCGCACACGTCTCACACCAGTTCATTGTTTAGGAAGTTTCTCTTCCCCATTCTAAAATGTCTTTGCGTTGATTTGATTATTCACTTCACAAGTTTTCGTCACAAGGTTCTATCAAACACGACTGATACTTCATTACTGTCTTTAAAGAAAACTCTCTAATTCTTGTATTGGTATTAATCACAAAGTATTTTAAGCTGACACAACTGAATAGAAATTTAATATTTTAATTTATAGTATGCTGTATAAGACGGGCTTTGGGAAACATTTTAAAACATGCTACTGTTCAAATCTTGAGAGCAGCTTGTGACTGACCTGTGTTCAAGGTAAGAGGCTGACTTCATTTAACAGTGTATGCTGACAAATTGTTACACGTTATCTGTTATGTATTATGTATATGCCTGGGCGAAAAAATGGGCCAAAGCTTAATTTTGTGCAATTAGAGTTTGGGCCATTTTTTTGTCCAGGAGTGTAGGGTACTCAGCATAAGTCTTACGCAGTGATAGATAAATAGTTTTAAATATTTTCTAAGTAGTAATTGTATATTTGCTCAGAAAAAAACACAAATTAACATAAAAAGCAAATTAACAATAATACAATAAAAACTAACATTTCCATCTGCTCTCCAAAATGTTACTAATATCATGTTGGATGGTTAGAAGAACATTGCTTCAGTCCCAAACCTCTCGTCAGGGGCACCTCGGCCAATCCTTCGATTTTTTTTTTTTTTTTTTTTTTTTTTTAAATTCATCCTCAGCTTAAGAAATTAATCAACTGATCAACCAATTGATTAATTTAGTTAAATTATTCAATGAAGTATTGATTAGTCAAACAAGTTGTGCTGGTGCTGAAGTCAAAAATATACATCGGCACATTACATGGTGACTGAAAATACTGAGCTGTCTTTAGGAGAGGCTTTGTTGACATACTTTGACAGACATAAAATCAGTAGCAAGATCATTTAAACATTTTCTTTGCCTAAGATTTAGCACTTTACTGTATTTTAGTTATATATTAAGCATATAAATTACCTCAATACCACATCACTTTGAGAAAAAGTGTCTGCCTAATAAATGTAAAAGTTAATTACTCAGCCTATAACTAAATTGCAGGATTGCAGAATTGCTGAATTGAAAAGCACAAAGGGTAAATTACTTCAATATATCATCGATGACCTTTAAAAAGTGACAGGGAACTAAAACTAAGTCTGTGGTTTTGGACTGGTGGGCAGGACTGGGGCCCCTGCCCAAGAGACTTTGGGAGCAGTATTAAGAATGCAGTGATGAACAGTCATGAAACAATTACTTAAAAATAATTTAATGTAAACTAATAAAACTTTAATAATAGAAGCCTCAACTATATTTTTAGACTAGATCACGAGACAGAAGAGTGTATTGTCACATGATCTGGCTTTGACAATTTAGGAAAAAAAAATGAGGAGGCAGAAAATTATATCTGGGTTTTTCAAAAGCAAACAGACAAGTAACATGACTTTATGTCCCCCATTCAGATGCATTCTATGGTCCACAGAAGGTATTAAGAAAATAAAAGAATAAAAAATAAGCCTGCATATTGGACAGGTGGGTGAATAAACAACAATACATATGGTATACTGTAAATAAAATTAGCAGTGTACAGTAAAACGCATGTAATGTACTCTAGTACTTCTATAAGTACTTCTAAAAGTAAGTTTTTCTGTCACATTTAAACCTTTAAAATTTCAACGCTAAATGAATTACTTTTATTCTTTTACAGATCACAATTTGAAGAATATTATATTGCTCTTTCTTACGAACCAACTAAATCTTTACTCTTGCAAGTATTTTGGGCAATATTTGTTCTAAAGAAAGGCTCCATGGAGGAGAGACTGGGCAGTCTTTTGCTTATTGTCACACTGTGCTTTATGTTACATGCTTGGATTTTAATTGATCAGACTCTGGGATACTCCATTGGAAACTGCACTATTCATGGATCTCTTAAAGAATCTGACAGAATCAAGGTATTTTGCTACAACCTGAAATATCACACTATTCCAAAAATAATACCACGCAACACAGAAGTCTTTGATATATGTTGTAATTATATATCTGAAGTCAAGGCAGGGGACTTAAAAGGACTAATATATATAAAATTTTTAAATCTGACCAGAAACCAGATATATTTTGTGGAACCTGGGGCTTTCAGAGACCAAAGTATTTTGGAAGAACTGAACCTAGCTAAAAACAGACTTACCATGATCTCTGAAAACTACTTTCAAGGTCTTACTCAACTCAGAACCCTGCGACTGGATAGTAATTATATCACCAGCCTTGAATCATCAGCTTTTAGTTTCCTTCTCAATTTAAGAGTCATGAACTTAACACATAATAGAATTCAGTGTATAAAGCAAGTTACATCCATCTTCAAATTACCTTCTTTACAGGAATTGTATGTCGCAGACAATAACATTTCAAGTTTTCAGTCAAGTGATCTCTTGAATTCAAGCATAACCTTTGGACTGAGTCTACTAGATTTATCCTATAATCCCCTGAACATTTTTAACATCACAGAAAACATCCTTCCTAAACTTCAAATCCTAGACCTCTCATACTCTGGTCCAAATGGTGACATGGTATGGGCCGTGTCGGACCTCTCCATATTGAGTAGTGTGAGAAAGCTTAACCTGAGTGGGATCCACATGTCTGTAGAGGGAATAGATACTGTGATCAAATCTGTCAGTATGTCACTGGAAAACCTGAAGTTGTATAACATGAAGAGAGTGGATGTAAAATTGCTCCTAAAGGACATTTGCCAAATTCCTTCACTGAGTATCCTCCATTTGAGGAGGAACAACATCAAAACACTGATGAACCACACCTTCCCACATTGTCTGCAAGTCAGAAAATTGGATCTTGTGGACACTAAGCTGACTCACCTCGAACCTTCTGTTTTTAGCCCTCTTTGGATGTTGAATGATCTATTTCTGGGTCACAACTTCCTGAATGAGGTCCCAAAGGGACTCCGCATTCTTAGTTTCCTGAAATTTTTGGACCTCAGTTTCAATAAAATTTCTAAGCTGACTTGTTCAGACTTCAAAAACCTGACACAGTTAAAAAGTCTTCACCTATTTTGCAACTCAATCTCTATACTACAGGCTTGCTATTTCCAAGACCTTACAAACCTACAGGAACTACTGCTTGGGACAAACAAAATACTGATCATTCATGACACCTTTAACAGCTCTCTCTCAAATCTGCGGAGGTTACAGTTGAGTTCCAATAAACTGAGCTCCATCAGGAAAGATGACTTCCAAAGTCTACATTCACTTGAGTACTTAGTTCTTACAGACAATCAAATTTCTAAAATAGACGACTTTGCATTTAGAGGACTAAGAAACCTTACCCAGTTATCACTGTCTTCAAACAAAATTACTAAAGACTCAATGCGATCTAAAGTTTTCATTGGAATGTGTAACTTAAAAACACTTGAGATTATGTCAAATTATATATCATATGAAAAAGACTCTAGATTAAATGATCCACCTTTTTTGTATCTGAAATCATTGACTTACCTTTCAATTTTTAGCCAGGGTCATAAAGGTCTAAAGAACATACCATTTAACTTTCTGGAAGGTTTAACTTCTTTGCAGACTATCCATGCAGGCAACTTAAACATCAACTTTCTGCATCCAGACATATTTAAATATACACCACAACTTCAATACCTGGACATCAGCAAAAATATATTTACCACCCTAATTCCAGAGGTTTTTCAAACAATCCCAACTCTCAACAAACTTGTCATGTCCAAAGGCTGTTTACGCTCCTTAGACTTCCTAATACAAGCTAACCTAACAAGGATTCGATACCTCAAGGCACAACAGAATCAGGTGATGGTCATCAATGAGTCAGTGATTAAGGCCCTCCCATCACTTACTTTCCTGAATCTCCAGGAGAATGCATTCACCTGTGACTGTAGCAATGCCTGGTTCATTAACTGGGCAGTGAAAAACAACATAACACAGGTTCTTGGAGCCAACAAATTTGACTGTAGCTATCCTCCAAACCTAAGAGGAACAAAACTCTTAGATCTTGACATTGATTATTGCATAGCCACTCTAGGATTTTTGTACTATGTTGCCACGACTGTTCTGGTCCTGTTGACCCTGTCAGTCTCTTTCTTCTACCACTTCCTACGCTGGCATGTGGTCTATGCTTACTACCTCTTCCTGGCCTTCCATTACGACAAGAAGAAGAAGCAGCTTCAGAAATCCAAAGAGTTCCAGTATGATGCCTTTATCTCCTACAATGCTCAGGATGAAGTATGGGTCATGAGAGAACTCCTGCCTCAGTTGGAACAGCAGCAAGGCTGGAGGCTTTGCCTACACCATCGAGATTTCCAACCTGGACGGCCCATCATAGACAACATAGTGGATGGCATCTACAGCAGTCGCAAGACCATCTGTCTAATCAGCAGGCATTACTTGGAAAGTGAGTGGTGCTCCAGGGAGATTCAGCTTGCCAGCTTCCGACTCTTTGATGAGAAGAAGGACGTTCTGGTCCTAGTCTTCCTAGAGGCCATCCCGGCCTGCCAGCTCTCTCCATACCACCGCATGAGACAGCTGGTTAAGAAGCACACTTATCTTACTTGGCCAAAGCCAGGGATGGACACCAGGATTTTCTGGTGCAAGTTAAAAGAGGCCCTGGAGATGAGGAATGACCCTAGAGAGGAAGACTCAACAATTCCAGTGTTGTGAGATGTCACACTGCATCACCAAAATGTTTCCCAAAAAAAAAAGTTTTATTCATTTGTAAAAAAGATTTTCATGAAAGTAGATGTGAATGATTTATCAATCAACATTCAGGCTCACATTAAGAGTTATATCTATTTCATTTCTACTTCACCATGAATTAAAGTATAATGCAACTCTGACCATGATAAGTCATTAGAAGATGGATGAATTAGAACATCAGCTAAATGTAATTAGATCATCCTATTGATTATATCCAAGAGATCAGACATTAGCAAACAAGCAGCTGGTGTAGTGGTTAGGATATGACATTTGTGACAAAAATCTAAATCTCAGGACATCTCTTAAACTGAAATTGGGTATAATAACACACTGTATTATTATAGTGTTGAGCTGCAGGAGCTATAGCAACAGGATGATTCTGCATCACAGGAGGATACCAGCTATTATCTGCTTAGCAATAGCCCTTTGGTGTTATCATTGCTTACCGATCAATGTTTAGCTCCCCATTCAACAGCAAGGTATAATCTGTAAATTGTATTAAAATTGTATACTGATATTTTTACTGGTGAGCTGTCTTAATACACAAGATATTGTATCATAAAATACTCTATGCATGTAGTATCCATTGTAATTTCATTGTAATGGTTATTTGAGTCATATTGAATTAAATTGAATCCTTAATATTAATATAAATTCTAGATTATACAATAAATACAGAGAGCTAACAATCTTTGTACAGGAATTAGAGCACAATCCCAGCTTCCAAGGCCAGCTAAGAGACAGATAATTAGCTAGAAATGTATGCCAAATAAATGAATGAGCTTTGATTTTGGGCTTTATTAGCTTTTTGAACTTCTGTTAACATGACTTTCTTTCTACATGGCCCTGATGTTGCCTATTGAAATATGCTACCAAGCTTACGTAGAACATAATCTTGGGTTCATCTTGGTTTATTTTTCCATGCCCATAAATCTATGCTACATTAGTAAGGAAACTTCAGCTGCTGGTGAGTAATAGCATAAAAATCATATTATCATATCACTTTTTGATTTGAAAACATAAATACACACTGTTTTGCTGCATAATGCAGAAGTTAGCTGATAATAGCCACATGTGTTTGAATCATATTTTAATATTTTTCAGAAGCATCCAAAATGACCTATATACATTTTTTAGATGTCAATCTAGTCAGTATATCTGAATACTAGTCAGTATATCTGAATACTTGTGTCTGTTAACTTATAACACCCTGAATGCCTGAATGCATACCCAAATGAATGGCTTATTATGAAAAGAATATAAAAAAGGCTTTGAATCAACTGGGAAAAATTAAATTACAGACAAAACCACAAAAAATAGACATCATAGACATCTAGTTAGGCATTTTTTCCTAATTGTACATATTTGACATGATATCTCAGAAAGTCTTACACATCTAAGCTTATAACAAGTTTTAAAATGTTCTCTGTCATGCCCATTGAACATTTCAAATTTTCCAATATTGATACACAAATTGAAATAGTTTGCCTTTCTCTTCCTTCAGCTTAAAGTACAGTTACTGTATTTCCACAGAGCTGACATGACAGCTCCAGAGCACATGGCTGAAAATTTAGCCATTACGTGACCCTCACTTCCGTTTATGGTATGTTGCGCTAAGGCTACAAGCATTTTTATGATTTTTCAGGCTAGATCTATCTCTGATGGAAAATTGAATTGGTTTCTTAACCGCCCCATATCTTATCCAACATTTTTTGCCAGGCATCAGCCAGATACTGATAGGGGGTATGGGATTGGTTCCATCTCTGTTTCAAACCTTATTAATCCCTCTTATAGGGAAGGCAGATGATTATTGCGTGGTGTGCCACTTGCTGTAAAATGACGATGAAAGAAGCATGACTGAATTGGTAAAATGTAATATTAATAAATGTGTTTTGTATTATGCCAAATAAATGAATGCGCTTTGATTTTGGGCTTTATTAGCTTTTTGAACTTCTGTTAACACGACTTTCTTTCTACATGGCCCTGATGTTGCCTATTGAAATATGCTACCAAGCTTACGTAGAACACAATCTTGGGTTCATCTTGGTTTATTTTTCCATGCCCATAAATCTATGCTACATTAGTAAGGAAACTTCGGCTGCTGGTGAGTAATAGCATAAAAATCATATTATCATATCACTTTTTGACTTGAAAACATAAATACACACTGTTTTGCTGCATAATGCAGAAGTTAGCTGATAATAGCCACATGTGTTTGAATCATATTTTAATATTTTTCAGAAGCATCCAAAATGACCTATATACATTTTTTAGATGTCAATCTAGTCAGTATATCTGAATACTAGTCAGTATATCTGAATACTTGTGTCTGTTAACTTATAACACCCTGAATGCCTGAATGCATACCCAAATGAATGGCTTATTATGAAAAGAATATAAAAAAGGCTTTGAATCAACTGGGAAAAATTAAATTACAGACAAAACCACAAAAAATAGACATCATAGACATCTAGTTAGGCATTTTTTCCTAATTGTACATATTTGACATGATATCTCAGAAAGTCTTACACATCTAAGCCATAGTGCTTGGACATCTGTGGCTATATTTGTTGATTACATTCGGTACAGAAATAATTTTCTTTGTTATACATCTGTATACATATATCTACTGCCAAAATCACACTGGCCGACAAAAATCAATAAAAAGAGCATTAACAGTACATATCCACAATGGGGTAAAAGCTTAGAAACTATTTCTTGGAATGGGCATATGAAAATGAAAATCCATAAAAGTTGTGAACAGAACCGGTGACAAAGGGCAGCCCTGGCGGAGTCCAACACCCACCAGGAATGAATCCGACTTACTGCTGGCAATGCGAACCAA
>JAAGVU020000574.1:0-11123 GCA_011763525.2 Mormyrus iriodes | reverse complement strand
TGGTAAGACCCCACCTAGAATATTGTGTGCAGGTTTGGTCACCATACCTTAAGAAGGACATTGCTGCCTTGGAAAGGATGCAACGAATGGCCTCCTCTCGTTTGTACATTTCTTATGTTCTTATGTAACAGTGGCAACTGATCCTGGCAGCGCAACTGCTAATGCTTCTGGACCTTAGTGTAGCCTTTGACACTGTTGACCATTTCACCCCTGTTACAAAGACTCAAATCTGAGGTCGGGTGGTATGGAATGGTGTTGAAGTGGTTTAAATCATGTTTGACTAATCGTTATCAGTATGTTCAGGTATCAGATAATTGTAGTCTATTGTCAATGTTGGCAGTAAAATATGGAGTGCCACACAGATCAGTGCTTGGTCCTTTACTGTTTTCTCTCTACATGCTGCCATTAGATAAAACAATGAGAAGACAACAACGTTAATTATCATTCCTATGCCGACGACATCCAAATATACATTGACACCGCATCTATTGTCACTTTAGCTAAGTGCTTCAATGAAGTCAAGACCTGGATGGCTGAAAACTTATTAAATGTTCAGAAAACTGGCGTTCTGTTGTTTGGTGGCAAGTCGATAGATAGGAATGCTATAATGTATGCACTCCACTCCAGATGGCTGAACTTTTCCCGAAGCAGCTCAGCCCATAATCTAGGTGTCATCTTAGATATAAGTCTCTCATTCAAATCGTATGTGGATGCAGTATCGAAGGTGTGCTTCCTACAGCTATGCAACATCACCAAACTACTACGATTTCTTACTATTCAAGACAGAGAAATTGATACATGCCTTTGTATACAGTATGGTAGACTACTGTAATTGCCTGTTATCCAGGAGCACACACATTAACACATTAAACACCTTGCAGCAATTTATAACACACCATAACTATGGCTGCTGGTGCTGCTGTACATGCCATTTTTATATACTATGCTTGAACATTAATGTGTCAGTGCATGTTCTGACCATCCCTGCTCTCTGCTTTCCCACATGTCCGGGTGGTGCCTGCAACCTCCAGTCTGCCACAGGCCAGCGTGGAGAACAGACTCATTGTTGGACTTTGGCATGACTATAATCACAGCTTGCACCTTGCTTTTAGCAATCTAGCCCACTCATTTCTGTTCAATAATGTTAGCATGCCCAGGGGGGTTAGGCAGCCAGTTGACCTTGGACCCCCAGAGGTTTTTTTTCTCTTTACTTGGGAGCTTTTGGTTTTTCATCTGGCCTTCCTCCTTTCTTTAGCTGATTTCTTTGTTAGTTTCTTTTTACCCTTTTTTGTATTTCTTTCTCAATATCATGTAAAGTGCTTTGGGGTGACTCTGTTGTGAAAGGCGCTATATAAAAATAAATTGAATATAAGTAAAATTTAAATAAAAGGCTGTGTCCCATTTTGATCACATTGGATCTTCCCAATAACTAACAAAATGACTCCATTGTTTTGGCGTGACGGTGTAGTTTTGTATGAAATTACATGTCAAGTTTAACCTATGAGTTTTTTGTGTCTCCCATGCTTACTTAACATGAAGGTCCCAGTTCCTGTTGTGTGATGTGAAACCAACACACGAAAGTGGCCAGGAGCTACTGAAGTTGCAGGTCGAGACAGCCCAGGGACTTATAAACTGGGATCAGGTTCTGGAATTCGGTGTGAAAGCAACTAATATTAAACTGTGCTTTAACATTTTAATTTTTCTCTGGGGGTGATCAGGTCCGAATTTAGGGGGGTCCATTGTCCTCATTGTTGTCACCCTACGTCCAGCATAAAATACAAATACTCCTGCATACAAGGGGGCCACCAAGGGATGGCCAGGGGTGACTTCACTGGAACCCTGTGGCTACCCTGCCAGACAGTCTACATTTTTGCTGCCTTCCCATCTTCCTACCAGGAGCCAAAAAGTGAACTGTTTGGCAGGGAGTTTGGAGGGAGCAAAACATGGACCAAATGTGGGTCCTTGAGAACCATATTGGAAAACACTGTTATAGAGGATATGCACATTTCACGGTAGGCGGAAGTCACTGTGATTACGCTCACTGAGTGGCTAAAAGACTGAGTCACGGACTCAGTGTTCAGTTTGAATGCTGCTAAATCACATCTAAAATGGAAAAGACCTGTTGTGCGATTGATTGTAAAAAATGACTTGACAAGGAATCAGTTTTTACAGACTGCCGAAACTAAAGAAAAGAAGCAAATGCACTGTCAGAAAAAAAGTACCAATTTGTATCTTTTACTTCTCACTGGAGCAATACCCTCAAGGGTCTGCTAATAGTACCCTTAGCTGTAGGTAAATGTGCCTTTTAAGATACAGAAATGGACAATGAGGAACATTTTCGTACCATTGAGGGTATGTTAAAGTTGTTTGTATTTTGGGAGTATTCCTCAGTGTTCGTTTCTGTACCTTAGATTAAAAGGTACATTTACTTACAGTTAGGGTACAATTGGCAGACCCTTGAGGGTACAGCCCCAGTGACAAGTCAATGGTACAAATGGGTACTCTTTTTTTTTGACACTGTGGATTGCTGCAATCCACAGAAAAAAAATGGAATACAGACTCCGAAACGTGGCTTTGCAGTTGTCATTTCTGACCAAATAAAAGTTGTAATAAAATAAAAGTATTTGTAGAAATTTGTCTACATACTACCAGAGTGTATATATACTTATATATATATATATATATATATATATATATATATATAGTTTTTATTGAGGTTTCTACAGGATAATCCAAACATCATCTTATTGTACTTGTAAAGTGACAATACAGTACAATACAATATCTTGTATCTTGTAATACGTTTAAATGGCAGATGGCTGTGTTCACAAAGTATCAGCTGCATGCTCCATTTTCGCCCTCAATTATGCGGTTCCAATTTTTGTGATTTGGGGTTTATCCTAAGGACAATTTTCAAGTGTAGATTTTCATCCATACATGTTTTTGTGAATAATATGTTTTTGGCAATAAATCAAAGATAAATAAGATTAAATGGAGTAATATTAAGAAAAGGAGTTATCCCGTGAACAAGATTAAGCCTCATATTTTATTCATCCTTCTTTTTGCTGTTATTAGTGCTGCTGCTTCAGTTTCAGTGTGATTTGACTCAAAATCTGATGTGGTCCGCATCTTCACCCATGCAATGTGCCTGCAAAGATTGGAAAAGATTGGACAAATTATTTTGAGTCATCATGCTTACTAGGTGAAGTATTTTTGCTGCCAAAATCCTTGCAATCGTTGTGAGGTGCAACTTCAGTTAGTGAAATTTGTCTCAAAATTTTAACAGGTTCAGAGCTTCACCCTTGCACCATGTCTCCAAAGTTGCGAAAGATCTGTCAAATAACTTTTAAGTTATCGCACTAACAGGATAAAATTTCTGAAACTACCCTTTTTTGGGTATTACTATGAGGCCTTGTTTCTGTCTCAACTTTTTTTAAAAATTTTTATTAATTTTATTTTGTTACCCCTACAATGTGCTTGCAGAGTTTTAAAAAGATCCATAAAATACTTTTAGAGTTATGGTGCTCAGAAAACCAAGTGTCTTCTACAGCTGCCATTTCCGTCCCTTGCTGCCACACAGCACTGATGCTTCATTTTTGTGGCAATTTGTCTGAAAATGAAACCAGCTGTAGATCATTCATATAATGTTTTTCTGACTCTTTTTGACATCACATTCACATGGTTAAATGTCATTTGTTTTCAGCATTCCCTTTGCTGCCACTAAGTAGTATTGCTTCAATTTTGGGGTGAATTAGAATTTAATCATTTTCAGTGTTGGTACCCATTCAATGACTGCAAAGTTTTAAAACAATATGTAAGATCAGATTCTGAGTTATTGTTTGTAACAAACAAAGCATCTGTGACAGCAATGGCAGACCAATCCCCAAATCATATGTATTCCCCAGAGTCCAGGAAATGTAACATAAGTAAGATTCCAAAAAAAAGTCTCTGATTTCGATTGCTTTCAGTACTGAAGTTAGAGTAACCTGCTATACAGCAAGCAGATTTTGCTGTTGATTTGCGTATATTTTTCGCAAAACAAAGTGCTGATGCGAACCAGACTGGCAGCTGTGTGATTCACATTTACAGAAGTGAATGTTGTGGACTTGGTTAAATAAAAGTGTGGTTTTGTATATAGCCGTTTTTGATGAGGACAGTCATGCTCCACACTGACCTCATGCAGAACCAGGTAGGGCACAATATAACGTATTATTGCATACAGGGAGTGAGGGAAAGGAGAACAAGATCATTTGGATCACAGCCATGCTTTTGACAGTAGACTTGGAGTTGCTAGCATGTGACTCAGAATGGACAGTTTCAGGAAGTGTGGTCTAGAAGGCAAGGTTTGTCCTTTTTTAATAGAGCAGGGTAGGTTCCCTCCAGGCAGGCATCCCCAGAACATCATTGAATTCTGCATGCTCACATCTGGAGCCGGTATTAACTCTCCACAGAGGGGTGTCATGGTGGCGCTGTGGTCAGTGCTGTTGCTTCATACCTCTAGGACTGGGTTTCAAGTCTTCACCTTGGCTCCATGGGTATGGAGTTTGCATGTTCTTGCCATGTCGTTGTGGGGTTTCTTCCATTTTCCCCCCATTGTAAAAGATGCTGAGGTGAAATGGAGTTGTCAAATTGTGAATAGTGTGTGAGTGTGCCCTGCAATGGGTTGGTGCCCCATGCTGGGCTGTTCCCTGCCTTGTGCCTGTAGCTTCTAGGATGGGCTCTTGACCCCCTGCAACCCTGAGTAGGACAAGCAGGAATGGAAGATGGATCAGGTCACCAGGTCAAAACCCAGGGCCAGAAGGGTGATGTCACTGTTGTGCCCATGAGCAAGGCCCTTAAACCTGAAATTGCTCCAGGAGCACTGTGTCACTTAAACCTTGTTTTGGATAAAAACATTTTTTTAGTAAATGTAACGTAATTCAGCCTGATCTGAGTCTTCAAAAAACAGTGATCCAGTACTTAGTCTCTAAAGTGTTTCACACTACAAGTCCAGTAGAAGGAAGTGAACTCATGAAAGATTATTTTTGAAGGACTCTGGGGTTACTAATTATTAGGTGCACTGTTCCATGGGCGTCACACCTAATGCTGAATTTATTAGCCATGATTGACTGAAGTCTTCTAAAATTATATTATAGGTTGTATTATAAAATTATGTCTTATATGTATTTTGCTAATAAAAATCCAATTATTTGTGAAACTGAGCAGAGCAGTAATGATAACTAGTGTGCAACTATCACAGGGATGGACATAACTTGGGGATGGATTGGCTCTGGAGGATTTTGGGAGCAGAGAGGTGGGCAACCTTGGACCTGCTCCAGATGAAAGCTGTGTGGCCTTTAGATGAATGGTCTGAAGTTAAGATAGACAGTGTGTTCCCAGAACAGTGAGGTCACTGCTTTAGGCGCTGGGTTTTTTCTTACATTATCTGAGCAGAGTGGAAGCAGATTTCCAGCGCTCCTCTGGGGGTGATCTGTGCCTCAGCACTCTTCCCACCCTACAGTCCCACGACTCACAGCTCTGGAGGTCTGTTTGCGCTCCCATATTTGGCATTTCCCTCCATGACTGAAAAATAACTCTCTCATTTTATAACCTTGTTTTCTTCTCTGTTCCTCCTCAGCTGCTCTACTCATGCACTGCATTATCTGGGCCTTTACCAGGAGTCGGGGAGGTTACATTTTATCCATTTAGTTGACGCTTTAATCCAAAACAACAAACTTTTTTTTCTTCTCTTGAGAAAGCAGGGTCAGACAGTCCTTGGAGCAATTCAGGGTCTTGCTCATGGACCCAATGGTGACATCACTCAGTCAACCCTGGGCCTTGGGCATTCTACCCCACTGAGCTGCACACTACCCACAATGGGGTTTGTAATCCAGAGAGAGAAACAGGTCAGGCAAAGACCCTCTTCTCCCTGTCACTCGTCATTTCTGCAGCTACAGGAGCCACAAATAAGTGTGATTTGACCACGTTTGTGACTATATGAAACTCTGGAAAGCAACCTGTGTGACCCTTGACTGAGATATAAATAAAAAAAGCTTTCATAGGGCTATAGAATAAATATAAAATTTATTTTATTTTTATATAGTGCCCTTCACAACGGAGTTACCTCCAACTGCTTTACATGGTATTACATGATGGCTTTATATGATATTAAGAGAGAGTAATACAAACTAGGGAAATGGAAAGACAAAGATATTAGCTAAAGAAAGAAAGCCAGATGACAACGGAGGAGAGGAACCAAAAGCTCCCAAGTAAAGAGAAAAAAAAGCCTCTGGGGGTCCAAGGTCAACTGGCTGCCTAACCCCCCTGGGCATGCTAACATTATTGAACAGAAAATAGTGGGCTAGCTTGCTAAAAGCAAGATGTAAGCTGTGACTATGATCATGCCAAAGTCCAACAATGAGTCTGTTCTCCACGCTGGCCTGTGTAGGGTAGCAGACTGGAGGCTGCACCCACAATGTTACAGTTCGTAAGTCACATCCATGATGTCACTCATCCATGGGACCAAACCAGGACTCCAGCCCAGATGGTGCCCTCCCCGGGCACCACCCGGACATGTGGGAAGTAAGAGGATGGTCAGATCATACACTGACACATTAATGGACAAGCATAGCAGATAAAAATGGCATGTACAGCAGCACCAGCAGCCATTGTTATGGTTTATTATAAATTAAGTTGTGGGTAAGCCAAACTGAAATAATAGGTCTTCAGTCAAGATTTAAAGACAGAGACCGATTCAGCATCCCAAACATAGGTTTGTAAACCATTCCACAATATGGGGGTCCTGTAGCAGAATGTTTTACCGTGTATTTATATGTGGAACGACAAGGAAACCTGCATTCTGTGATCTGATTGAACGATGTGGCTTGTAAACTTGAAGTAATTCTGTCAAGTAGGCAGATGCTAAACCTTTAAATGCCTTATATGTAAATAGGAGAACTTTGAAGTCAGTCCTGAACCTAACAGGAAGCCAATGCAGGGAACTAAGAACAGGGGTTACGTGTTCAAACTTCCTGCTCCTGGTGATGATTTGAGCTGCAGCATTTTGAATTCGCTGCAAGGTGTTTAATGTGCAGTGTGTGCTACTTGTAACCTACTGTATACAAAGGCATATATCAATTTCTCCGTGTCTTGAATAGTAAGAAATCGTCATAGTTTGGTGATGTTGCATAGCTGTAGGAAGCATACCTTGGATCCACAAGCGATTTGAATGAGAGGCTTGTATCTAAGATGACATTGTTTTATATGTATAAGACCCCCTATATAGATACAGTACAATGTAACTCATTAAAATTGAATGTCTTAGATGTGATATGACTTATCTAAGGAAAACTTCCAATTATAGAGAGAGAGAGAGCGAGAGAGAGGGGTGTTCCAAATTTGAGGTTTTGCTTCCACTTAAAATTGTTTGCAATAAAATGGAAGTATTATGATGGAGCAAAGCCAAAATGAGAGCAGATGAATCTTTGTGGAACTGTGAAAGCTAGGATGTCTTCTGCCATGTTTTGACTGCTTTCCTTTGATGATATTTGTGGCTGATAAAACCCTCCTGGGCACTTTTGATGCTGGAGATCTTATTATAGGTGGCATTAAGTCCAGCCTGTTTGAATTCTCAGAACTTCAGAATATGTAATATATGCATGAGGAATTCCAACTGAGTATGAAATCACCACTGCTTTTATGGGGATCAAGAGAGGAAGAAGACAGCAACATATGCTGAAAAGAGTGATGTACCTGAATGGAGTTGAGGCAGCTATGTGAAGTAAATAGTGAGAAATCTGTGTGGGCTTAATAGACTTCAGGAATCAACAAGGAAAACCATCTACTTGCCTGGGTCAGAGAGGCTGTTAAGACGAGACTGGAAAACCACTGAAAGCCGTATCAGAAGATCTGCTTTGTATCTGTACATTTTATTGGCTGTAGGAGAGAAGCAGGCAGCAGACACACTCAAGTGTTTATTTTTTTAGCTTCATGTATCTACCATAGAAGCACCAGCTCTGTCAAGACTGATTCTTTGCCTCTGGACCTCTCCCCAGCTGGACCTCAGCCAGCCTCTGGAGGTGCAGGGTCCCCTGGATGTCATCATACACAAGCTGTCCGACCTGCTCCTGGAGGCAGAGCAGAGTGATACTCAAGCCCAGCTGTTTGTGCAGCATATGCAGGTAAGCAGGTCGAGTGGGAGGGACAGGGCCCAAGTGCCATTCGATAGGACTGAATGGGACTGGATGCAATGAGTATCAATGTTATTTAGCTCACTACTGTAAGTGTGTGTCATTCATTTGTATGCTTACAGTGCACAGAACTCGTTCAGTCTCAATCAATTACTGAACTATAAAGGAGGACCAATTTGCAGAATCTTTCCCCACCAATTAGGTGGTTACCTGTGTTTCTTTGTGTACACCGTTCAGCCATAACATTAAAATCTCTAACAGGTGAAGTGAATAACACTGATTATTTGAGGGTGCTATTATATTGTATAGGCAAGTGAACAGTTTTTGAAGTTGATGTGTTGGAAGCAGGAAAAATGGGCAAGCATAAGGATCTGAGCAACTTTGACAAGGGCTAAATTGGGATGGCTAGATGACCAGGTCAGAGCATCTCCAAAATGGCAGGTCTTGTAGGGTGTTCCTAGTATGCAGTGATCAGTACAAGAGATGGAAAGATCAGTTTCAGAAGTGTCCAGAAAATAGAAATCCAGACCAAGATTTTATTTCAACCAACCAGCTGAGTACTCTGTGACTGTGACTCTTTATACTCACTCCACTGGTTGGTTGAAACAAAGTCTTGGGCTGGATTTGTACTTTTTGATCTTGAACTTTCTACCTTTGGTGAACTGGCAATAGAGTCACAGGTGCCCAAGACTCATTTATGCACATGAAGAATGAAAGCTAGCCTGGTCCGATTCCACTGGAGTGAGTGTCAGAAATAGACTATGGAGCAATGGTCTGGTCTGATGAGTTACATTTTCTGTGACATCATGTGGACAGTCATGCACATGGAAATTTGTGTTCATACTACATTTGTTGCTGGACGCAGGTGGTTGCAGTTAGTGCGTGCATACGGCAGTGATATTCCACCAGACCAGCAGAAGGCAGATGTATTGCAACAAACACAAATACCAGCAATGCAATGTAACGTGAAATCTTTCATGAACAGTTTTAAATTTGTTAGTCTGTGCTTGGGTAGTATTAAAGTAATGCTACATTACCTACGATAAAACTGATGCTGCCTCTGCCCCAGAGAAGTTTATTGGCAAGATTTCAAAATGGAATAGTGTTGCTTTTGAATACCATGTGCCACAGTATATTGTCTGGTCAATGAAAATTACATATGCAGGTACCTACGCTCCTCCCACAACAATTCTTCTTCTCTTTTCTTGGTTCACCTCTGCTCTGTGAAAGTTACTGCTGCCACCTACAGGAAATACCCAGTCAATTATCTTGCACATGTGCAGTTGACGAGCACTGACATGTCTCTTCCAGACTTAAAAATCTGGGCTAATGCGCACTGTCCAACTCAGTCCCCTGATGATGAAATTTACATCACTCACCCTGTGTGCAGACCGAAAGTGCACACAGAAAAGTGAAGCGTGAATGAGCTGTAAAGCTGGGGATCCGTATCTGAAACCCAGTGGGGATCCAGGTGCTCCTCATAGCCTGGGGCCATGCTGCTCTCAGCAGCCATTAATCTCCTGGTGCTCATCTCTTTAGCCTTCTGTCATTTTCATTCCATCGGAGATGTGTGATTGCTCAAGTGAGGAGAGACGGGTATAGAGGAGCTGAATTTTTAATTTTTTTTTTATCTTTTTAATGCATTAACCCCCTGTATACTCAAGGTATTTGCTAATGAATCCTAAGAATACCAATTCAGTTAAAAATAAATGCAGCCAGTTGTAAGATCCAGGAAATGTTTTTGATTAGACCACAAACTGAATTCAAAGCACTCCCCTACCCCCTCATTTTCGTAATTCAGCTCCTTCTGTACTACATCAAACTGTGTGAAATGACCTTCTGTGTTGCTTTGGTTAAACACCTTATGTTTTATTTATCCAGTTTACATCCCCACTAACAGATATTTAATTTTATAGTGTGTCAGAGAAGAGTGTCAGTCTTTTACTGTGAAAAACTGGCAATCCCTTTCTGGAGGAAATTGCTCTGTGGTAATGCCTCCAATTGTGAGTGGCTCTGTGTTAATGCCCCCAGTCCTGATTGGCTCTATGTTAATGCAAATAGTTCTGATTGGTTCTGTGTTAATGTCCCTAGTCCTGATTAGCTCTGTATTACTGCCTGCAGTCCTGAATGACTGTACATTTCTAACATGTCTCTGTGTCTATTTTCTACCCATTGCTGCTGCTTCTGATCCGTCTTCTCATTGTGCTAGCAGAGGGTTTTCAGGAGCTCCGCCCATCAGACTCCCAGTGGTGACAGTGGCCTTTTTACAGGACTACATTGAGGCTCACCCTGAGACCACCATCCTGGACCCACTGCCAGCCATACAGACCCTGCTGGACCGCTGCAAGTCATACCAGCTGATCCATAGGATAGAGGATTGCATGCAAGGTTTGGGCATCCAGGCTCTAAATCAAGACTTCATGTGTTTCTAGGGTGTTTGTACATACATTTATGGTGCATTTTGGGAAACATTGTCAGTGTATTCAATGATATCGCTGTTACAGACAAAAAAATAATCACATTGAAAATAATGATATTAGTTTTTCAAGTACATATTCCATTTTTCAAAATCCCACTTTTCAAAAAGTGTATATAAGGTTTTGGTCCTAGACTGTGAGAGGGCCCTTGGTCTTTCAATGTAATAAAAAATCATTTGTTATCTTGTGTTAGAACAGTGGCTGAAATAACAAATCAGACATTATGTGAAGCAATTAGTGAATGTAGGCATGATTGAAATAGTGAATGAAATTATGTGTAATTCCAAACGATTCTGAGCGTATCCAAAACTAATAATTAGTGTGTATATATATATATATATATACTCCTCTCCTGGAGCCGACACCTTATCATGGTGGAGGGGTTTGCGTGTTCCAATGATAAGCTAAGTTGCCCGAGGCTTTATGCCTCTGGTAGGGTCACCCAAGGCAAACAGGTCCTGGGTGAGGAACCAGACGA
>JAAGVU020000573.1:0-11125 GCA_011763525.2 Mormyrus iriodes | reverse complement strand
TACAGCACCTGTAATAACAGAGGTAACACAGTTATTAGATGCTAATTATCCAGGTCACACCAAAGATGACTAAGTTTTCTCAGGTCAATCCTACGAGGTAACATGGACAGCCAGGTGTAAGGTACTCACTGTCTGCAGGATGAACAACATGGTCCCACACAGACGAGTCACTCCAGGTGTTGTGGGTTAACAAAAACGTTCACTCAGATTAGGGACTGACCACAGCTGCCAAGTTACATGGCGTGATTCTGAGAAATAAGGAACGCGATGTAATTCGTAACACGACAATGTGCACGTTAATTTTGATCAGTCGAAGGAAGAGGAAGGAAATGATTGTGGACTTCAGAAGAACCTGGGGGGCATAACCCCCACACATCGATGGCTCTACTGTCAGAAGAGGTAAGGTGAGAATGCCGCCTCCCATCTGGTCCGCCTTTTAGCGAGGCACCACTGAGAATCTCCTCACAAACTGCATCACTGCATGGTTTGGATCCTGCAGCGCCTCGGCATGCCAGTCCCTCCAGTGCGTCATCCAGACTGCAGAGAAGCTTGCTAGGACCACGCTTCCTTCTCCGCTGAACATCTATAATGATAAAATACTCTTTACCAGTCTTTCAGGTGGACAAAAGTCCACAAAACTGGACTTAAGTTATGCACATAACTATAAGGCTTATCCAAGAAAGCGTTCAACTGGCGTAACCTGTTGCGCTTGGTCAGGGTATCTTCTTTCTGGAGCTTGATTCTCTGAATGTCTTCAGAGAAAGCTTCCTCTTGCACTAACCTGATGATGAAGAATTCTGCTTCTCTTCTTTCTTCAAGGTTAGTGGTTTCATTTGTCCTAGGGTGAAGTCTCTTGAATTCTCTGATGAATCTTTTGAGCCTAGCGATTGCTCTTACTGCCCTGGACCAGTCAGAGAATCTTGTTAAATGATTCACCATTGAACTAAATTCCTTTGTCATGGCTGCATGAACGTAGGTCTGTCGAAGCTCTGGATCGCTTGCTTCTACTTCTCCCACCAGTCCCTCTTTGCATGGGAGATTCTGCTTCCAGAGAAAATCAGGTCCTTTCAACCAGTTGGACTCTTTCAGTTGAACTGCATTCAACCCTCTCGAAGCATGGTCTGCTGGGTTGTCTTCGGAGCAGATGTGTCACCATTGTTTAGGGTTTGTGCTAGATCTTATGCGTTGGATTCTGTTAGCCACAAATCTGTGGAACCTCTTGGCATCGTTGTTCACATAGCCAAGGACTACCGTTGAGTCAGTCCAGTAGTACACATGTAGATTTTCAATCTCAAGCTCCCTTTTGATGACTTCAGCATTGCGGACTGAAGTCACAGCTGATGACAATTCAAGCCTTGGTATGGTTGTTAATTTGCTAGGGGCTACTATTGCCTTCCCCATGACGAGTGAACAACTGATCCACCCCGTTTTGCTCATTGCTTGAAGATACGCGCATGTGCCATATCCATTGGAACTCGCATCGGAAAAGTTGTGAAGCTCAAACTGAATGATATCACCAAAGCCAAATGGAAGGTAGCTTCTTGGAATGTTCAAGAGCGCCAGGTGAGGCAAATCGTTAAGCCATGACTCCCATCATGGCAAAATATGCTCAGGCAGATTTTCATCCCAGCTTACCTTGTCTCTGCATAACTCCTGAAGGAACTGCTTGCCGACTAGTACAAAAGGGACCACAAACCCTAGCGGATCATAGATGGAGGCAACAGTTGACAGAACTCCTCTCCTTGTCAGCGGATTTTTCTTAACTACAACCCTGAATTGAAACTCATCTGCTTCAACACACCATTGAACTCCAAGTGCTCGCTCAATGTGAAGTTCTCCTAGAGCCATATCTAGATTCTTGGTTTGGGCTCGTTCTTCTGGTGGTACTGTTGCAATGACTTCATTATCATTAGACACAAATTTATGCAGCTGAAGATTTCCAGTGTTGCATAAGGCTCTTGACTCTTTCGCAAGATGTA
The DNA here is from genome assembly GCA_011763525.2 of Mormyrus iriodes. NCBI lineage: Eukaryota > Metazoa > Chordata > Actinopteri > Osteoglossiformes > Mormyridae > Mormyrus > Mormyrus iriodes. Next base: position 9,146 of record JAAGVU020000573.1, on the reverse strand, counting down.
TGGCTTCAGCAGGTGACCTCACACTTGTTAGACCATCATCGACATAGAAACTTCTCTGGATGAACTTGATAGACCCTTCACTGAATTTCCTTTGACCCTGCGATGCCAGATGCTTGAGTCCGAAGTTTGAGCAACCAGGGGATGAAGCTGCCCCAAACAGGTGCACTTTCATTCTGTACACCGAGGGGTTGGAGTCCAGATCACCTTTGTCCCACCAGAGGAACCTTAGGTAGTCTTGATGTTCCTTCATAACATAGAATTGATGGAACATCCTTTCGATGTCACACATTATGGCTATGGGAGCCTTACTAAATCAACACAGCACTCCAACTAATGTGTTGGTGAGATCTGGCGCTGTTAAAAGATGGTCATTTAGAGAGGTTCCTTGGAAGCGTGCTGAACAGTCAAAAACCACACGAATCTTCCCAGGTTTGTGGGGATGGTACACTCCGTGGTGCGGAATATACCACGCTGGTTGGTTATCGAGTTCAGGTGATGGAACCTTCTTAGCCTCTCCTCGGGTTATTATGCCATCCATGAAATCAACATAATCTTCGTGCTACTGACCGTCTCTCCTCATTCGCCTCTCTAATGCATTGAGTCTATGAATGGCACATTGTTTATTGTCTGGGAGATTGGGTTTGTCAGTCTTGAATGGTAGTGGAAGTTCATAGTGGCCATTTTCCTTTTGCCTTATGCCTTCTTTCATTTTAGACAAAAACTGAAGATCTTCCTGGGAAACTAGATTATCATCTGCAGAGTGATCTGAGAAATCTGACTCAAAAACCTTGATTATGTCTATTAGGCTGATCTCTTTGACTTGAGTTCTGCAAATGAAGTGTACTTCTTTCTTTAGCTCAGCTGATGGCTGCACAGCCGGTCTTACTTGTCGCACTATGACTCTGTGACTGGATCCTATTGCATCAGCATAGTCAGTTACTGGATTTGAGCATCCAATGATGCTCTAGCTGAGATCAGTTCGCTGTGCATATGGATAGTTTTCTTTACTGGATAAGATCTCCCTTGGAAGAAGGGCTTGTTGACAATTATAGCAAATCAGGAGGCCTACTTCACAGTCCAAAGGTGGTGGGATCTTGTCTGCTAACTGCTCCAGATGTGGCCATTTTAGAGCTGTTTCAAAGGTTGGAATGTATAACCTGTTCGCTGGAATGAATTCTCGTGTGAAAACTGGTGGCAAAGGAATCCTTTTCTCTGAATCATATCCTCTCACTTGTAAATTTGTCAGTTTCTGAGAAGGTATGACTGTTGACCTAGCAGACATTGTGAATAGCTGCAGACGGACATCCTCTTTGTTTGTGTTAAGATCTTGAGCCACTTCATCTAGAATAAAAGTTGTATCACTCTGAGTGTCTAAGAGTGTATAAACAAGGACTTCGTGATCTGGCTGTCTTGTGGATGAGACCCAGACTGGTATGATTGAGGATGTCTGTGTGCTCAAACCTTGTATGACCGTATTAGTTGTTGCTGTTGTAGCTATTTCCCTGGAATCTGCTTTGTCCCTTGGGTTCTCCCCCCATAAAGGTGTCAACCCTTGTCGTTCTTGGAACTTGTCATCATGTAAACATGTTGGATGTCTTTTCTGACACCTTTCGCATGTTCTCCTGCTATCACATCTTCTTGAATGATGACCAGTTTTCAGACTTCCAAAACAAAGCTTCTCTGTGCGCACAAACTTGACACGATCTTGAACTGTTCTTTCAACAAACCTTCTGCAATTGTCAAGGCTATGTCCAGTTCTTTTACATAAGACACATGATGGCACGCTATTCTGTGTTATGTTAGTGGACAGAGTCTTTGCCTGAATGGTTTGGTTTCGTAAATGCTGTGGTTTCTCATTTTCCACACCCTTGAGTGCTTGTACTGAGGATATGGGATCACAAGCGAGATCTGCTTCCTCTGATAAAAAGTCTACAAACTCCTTGAATGTTGGGTACCCTACATTTGCTCGTCTAAGTTCTAACGTTTTGCGATTCCACCTGGATACCAGCCAATCTGGCAATTTCAGTAGAATCTTCTGACTCTCATTGCAGTCATTGAGAATTTCCAATGTCTTAATGTAGGGCATTGTGGCCTCACAGCTCTTAAGAAAGTCTGCAAATTCTCTTAGTTCACGAGCATCTTTGGAGCTTATCTTTGGCCATGTGTGCAAGTTGTCTCTGAAGGACTTCCCAATTATGAATGAGAGGACCAGCGAGCTCACCTGCTGCCAGACTGCAATGGGGCTGCCATCCTCTTTTCAAGCAGAGAGTGTTTGCATTCAGTCACTCATTGGTCTGTTGGATCGCATGCTGGAGCAGAAGGTTCAAACAGTAACAGTTGCACCACCAAACAAGGGGTCAGAAAACATTCCACGGAGGAGATGCAGCGTTTGTCAGTCCGTTGAACATTCAACGATGGCGCACTGCAGGCAGGAGAATCTCTGTATGGGCTGTTTTAAGCCAGGTCATTGGAAGAGAGACTGCCAACAGCGCAAACACAGATTTAATGTCATACCGCAGTAGGTCCAGACACAGTCCCAAGACCAGCAAGGCAGCGTGTGTTTAAACTAGGTGGCCCGCATTTGGCGAGGGGATGTGTGGGCGTTGAAACATCAACCCTCGAAGGAACTGAAGAGTTAAGAGAGATGTATATGGATGTTTGCAAAGTAATGCCAGATAGTTGTAGAGTAATTGTCCAGAATATCCACACTGTTGAGCCATTTGGCGAATTATTCCATGCCCCAGTGATGATCAATGGTTCTGCCCAGCTGCAAGGATTGCTTGATACAGGGTCAATGGCCTGCACGATCAGTGAAGAGGCAGAACAGAGACTCATGTCAGAGAACATCCTAACTCAGCAAGAGCCAACAGAGCACATCATCCTTGTTGGCTGTGGAGGAGTACAGGTGAGCCCCAAGGGCATGCATGACCTGGAACTGAGTCTGTATGGGGTGAAGTGTACGGTCCCAGTCTTAGTGGTAGCCGGCCAGAAAGATGACATTATTGTGCGCACTAACATGTTGAAATATGTGCTACATCAGCTGAAAAATGATAATGCTTATTGGACGCTCATTTCACGCAATGCATAGGAGTCCTCTGAGTGTGAGCGGTTTTTGGAGGTGATAGCTAGCCTCACAAGGTGGAGGGTTGCAGATGTCCCTGAGAGGGTGGGTACGGTGAAGCTGACCCAGGCCGTGACACTCCTCCCCAGACAGGAGTATTTGTTATGGGGCAGGCTGCCCAGTAGCGTGCCTATGTCACCGGGGAGCAGTCATGGTGGATTCGTCCACGTCTAGTTGTGTCCTTCGGGGCATCGTGATCACACCTCTATGGGGGGATGGCTGGACTCCCATGAAAGTTACCAACATTACCAATAGGCCGCTCACTCTGAGAAGGAACTCCAAGTTAGCAGATGTCTCTCCGTGTGTTGCGGTCGAAGATATCTCATTGTTCCAGGGCTCTTGCCAAAAAGAGAATGTCTTAGTTGAAATTACTCAAGCCAAACGCAACAACACAGACCTCAAACAGCGACTTCAGAAGTGTGGTTTGGGGGATGTTGATGTTGACCACTGTGAGGTGAGCCCGTCCACTAAAGCCCAGCTAGTGACACCACTGGAACAGTACTGTGATGTCTTCTCAAAGCACCATCTGGATTGTGGAGCGGTCAAAGGATATGTGCATAGGATTCGACTCACAGAAAACCGTCCCTTCCGCCTCCCGTATTGCAGAGTGCCCCCGGCACACTATCAAAAGCTCCGTCAGGCACTCACCCAGATGGAAGAGCAAGGAATCATACGGAAGTCTGTGAGTGAATACACTTCCCCGCTTGTGATGGTCTGGAAGAAAAATGATGACCTTCGCCTATGCACAGATTTCAGATGGCTGAATGCGAGGACTATCAAGGACGCTCAGCCTCTGCCTCATCAGTCCGACTGTTTAGCAGCCCTTGGTGGAAACACGGTCTTCAGCACCATGGACCTCACGTCAGGTTTTTATAACCTACCCATGCATGAAGAAGATAAAAAATATACTGCCTTCACAACACCTTTAGGTCTCCATGAATATAACAGAATGCCACAGGGCCTTTGCAACAGTCCGGCATCTTTCATGAGAATGATGTTGAGCATCTTTGGCGATTTAAACTTCAGCAGTCTGCTGTGCTACCTTGATGACCTTTTGGTCTTTCGCCAGTCCGAACAAGAGGCCCTTAACAGGCTGGAGGTTGTTTTCCAGAGACTTCGAGAGCACAACCTGAAGTTGAGTCCCAAAAAGTGCCATCTGTTGCGGCGATCCGTAAAGTTCCTTGGGCACATTATTGGCGGTGATGGTGTAGCTGTTGACCCTGAGAAAGTGGAAGTCATAGTTAAGATGTCAAAGAGGGACTCGATGGAAGACAATAGCTGTACTCCATCAGTCCACAGAGTGAAGTCTTTTCTGGGGATGGTATTTTATTACCAGCACTTTATACCTCACTGCTCTTCAATAGCCAAGCCGCTGTTTGTGCTCACGGCTGGGCAGAAACGGAGAGGGAAGACTGGTAAAGTTGATCAGAATCCTGGGGTGCTCAGGAAGCTTAAACCAACAGACTTGACCGACGACTGTGGCACTGCTTTCTTAGCCTCAAAGAGAAGCTCCTGAACTGTGCAGTCCTCACTCATCCGGACTTTTCTAAGCCACTGATTTTGTCTATTGATGCCTCTCTTGATGGCCTTGGGGCTATTTTATCCCAGATACCAGAAGGGGAAACTAAAGCACGTCCGATAGCTTTTGCGAGCAAGACTCTGTCCGGTTCACAAAAGAGATACCCTGCTCCCCGTTTAGAATTTTTAACGCTCAGATGGAGTGTTTGTGAGAAATTCAGTCATTGGCTGAAAGGTCACTCCTTTACATTATGGACTGATAATAATCCTCTAACCTATTTAATGACAAAACCAAAACTTGACGCTTGCGAACAACGGTGGGTTGCGAAACTGTCCCCATACACATTCAGTCTTAAGCACATCTCTGGATCAAAGAACGTTGTGGCAGACACCCTAAGCAGAGATCCTTTTGCAAAGTCGGTTAGCCAAAGGCTGTTTAGTGAGCCATATGAGAGTCTATTGGTAGAAGCTGAAGGAACAAGAGAGGACAAAGTGCAGGACGTTTTCCACTGCAAGGTCCAGTGTCTCCAGACTACAGGCACTCCTAAGGACAAACTGCCTGGCTGTCAGAATTCTGTTGATGTGAAGTCTGCCTGTGAAGCTCATACCGAGTGGGAAAGTGGTGCAGAGCTAAGAGCAATGCAGTTTATCAAAGCTCTTCCCCAGGCAGCGCTCTCACAGCAAGACACGTCTCCAGCCTTCTCCATTGATGAGCTGTGGCGCAGTCAGGAAAGAGACCCAGTTATCGGTAAGGTCTTGCCGTATGAGCTGAGAGGCCGGCAGCCACCTAGACGAGAGAGAAGCAAGTTACCTCCAACCGCACAGACACTATGCAAGCAGTGGCATCAGCTAAAAGTTCAGGATGGGGTCCTCTATCGGGTAATAAAAGATCCTTCAACCAGACAGAAGAGGTTTCAGTTCGTCCTGCCTGCCAGTGTGAAAGCAAAGGCCCTCGTCGGTGTGCATGATCTTGCGGGACATCAGGGGCAAGCTAGAACCGTGCACCTTGCGAGACAGCGCTTCTTCTGGCCGCAAATGGAAAGAGACATCAAGGAGTACGTGAAATGCTGTCAAAGATGTATCCTGGCAAAAACCCCTGAACCAGCTGCCCGAGCTCCGTTGGAGAGCATCCGCACCTCTGCACCCATGGAGTTGGTGTCTATTGATTTTTGGAGCGCTGAAGACAGTAAGCAAAGATCAGTGGATGTTTTGGTCATAACAGACTATTTCACAAAGTTGGCTCATGCATTCCCTTGTGTCAACCAGACTGCAAAGCAAGTTCCAAAGAAATTATGGGACAATGTGTTTTGCATATATGGTTTTCCAGAGCGAATACATTCCGATCAGGAAGCCAATTTTGAAAGTAAACTCATGGCAGAACTCTGCAGCCTCACAGGGATCATAAAGACACACACGACTGCGTACCATCCCATAGGAAATGGGCAAACCAAACGGTTCAATAGAACACTTGGCAGTATGTTGCGCTCACTACCTCTGGCAGCTAAACAGCACTGGGCTCAGCAGATACAAACTTTGACTTTTGCTTATAATGCCACCATCCATGAAACGACTGGATACGCCCCATTCTACTTGATGTATGGTCGGGTTCCTAGACTCCCAGTAGACATGGTCTTCAAACAAGTCCTGAAGGACCCAGACGTTACTGATTACAAGACCTATGCAGACAAACTGATGGCAAGCCTCCATGTAGCTGCTGGCATTGCTCAGCAGCATGTAAGGAAAGAGCAACAGCATCAAGCTGATGGCTACAACAAAAGAGTCCGTGGCACTCACCTGAATGTCGTGACCTTGTCTTGCTGGCGAATAAGGCAGAGTGAGGAAAGCGAACGTTAGCAGATAAATAGGAGCCCACCATCTATACTGTCACAAACCACAATCCTCAGACTCATGTTTATGAAGTCAGGGATGGGAGCAGGAGAACCAAAGTTGTTCACCGTAATTTGATGCTGGATGTGAGCTTTTTGCCTATCCAAGAGTCGACAAGTGAAGAGTTGGAAGCGGGTGCCTCAGATGTGGTCAGTGAGTTCCAGCCTCCCTCCATTGATACTTTGAGCGGACTGACAGTGGGAGCCTCTGAGGATCGTACTTGTTCATGGATAATCAGGACACCTGAAGCCGGCTCTTGCTCTGGGGAAGACATTTCTGACTTAGAGATGGAGGATGAGTTGCCACACTCCCCACTTGGTGCCTCTGAGCAACTGACCCGACCCCGGTCTACAAGAGACAGGCCCAGTCCCAGTGTGCCCCCTGACTCACACCTAATTGACGATGACACAGGGGTCTCCAACATCATTTCACCCACCCCGGTGACTGATAATCAGACTCACACACAAGATCTAGGGCCTGAGAGACGAACACGTGCAGGCAGGGTTGTTAGAGCAGTCAACCGTCTGATAGAGAACATGGTTCAGAAGCCCCTGAAAAAGAAAGGTCTTGTAGAAGGACTAACAGAAGATCATTGGCCTTACTTTCATTATTTTAGGCGGAAATAAGTAGAGAGATAAATGCAGTGGTATGACTTTACTTAGACATGCATGGGTCATTCAATGTTAATATTAGTGAGATATGTGCCAAGGTCTTGTATGGTGGAAAAAGGCACCATACTTACTAGAAGGAATTATAGCCTGATCAACTATTGTTTGCTTCGAACTTATTTTGTAAGTAGCTGAGTATGCTGTATATGGGGAATAGAGTCCCATGGTTATTTTGGGCAGAGTGAATATGAACATTGTGCTTTGTAGTGTTGGGTTATTCCACTAGTCCACCCTCTTAGTGTCCAGGATTTTGGTGAAATTAAAGAGTGGTGAATGTAACAGGGAAAGAAAAAGGACAGATGTGTTTTTTTTTTTAATTTTCAGTATTACATAACTTTGTATAGAGGGTGTGGTGTGGTTATTTCACCAAAATCCCTCTTTTGTTCTGTTAATTGAAAGTTAGCTGGTATTGGGGGTTTTACTCCTTGAGTTAGAGCGCCCTCTAGCGGTCTGTAGGTTATGTACTACATTATTCGCGTTCTCTTGCCAGTTTGCATTTTACCTGACTGGGAATAGTACGTATTTCATGCAGCTCGATTGTAAAAGAGAGATTTCGGTGCTGTAATGTCATTTAAGTTGCATACCATAATTTCTACATGAACAGACTCATAAGGGCATGTAAAAGGAGTTGTTTTAAGGAACCTGTTTTATTTCTAAAGTGAACTTTGAGAGCACAAGGTGGCTAATGAGCTAATCGTGTTATTTTTATCTGTGCATGTTAGCCTCCGCCATTTTATCTTCACATGGAGTAGCCTGTGTATTTCAGTTAATTTTATTTTTATGTTAGGCTTGTTTATTTGGTGAAGAGCGGAACCACATTTGTGCTCTGTGTTACTTTCATGAAGGTATGTACTCCCATTACCACGCTTAGGAAGTTTGTACCTTTAAAAGTTTGTAGTGTTGAAGGGCTTTCTGACATGGGGAAAGATGCATTTCAAGTGTAAATAGCATGTAATGTGATCCGTAATATAATGGCCTTATGCAGCAGTTATGTTTTTGTAATTTTTATTGTATTTTGTTTCGTAACTGTTGATTTAATGCAAATTAAGCCAGTTTGCATTTTACCTGGCTGGGAGAGGCTTGTTCATTTGGTGAAGAGCGGAACTAAATTTGTGCTCTGTGTTACTTTCATGAAGGCTGCAATAAAGTGTCCAGAGAAAGTCGTCGTCAGTGTCTCCTCCCAAGCGTCTTGCTCCAGAACACAACACAGTGTAGCCGGGAATGCTGACCGAACCGGTTACATAAGTATAAGCTACAGTATGTGTACAATATATGTAGCCAAGGAGTGTGTGAACAATATATAAGAACTAGATTTCTAGATATAAATTTCAATATTATATAAAAATAACTGTCAGGATCTACTGACTTCAGTTTTAGGAATAAGAATAGAGTAAAACATTAAACATTGAAAACAATGGCACAAATATGCAATGGAAACAGCTGTGTTAAGTGTTACCAATAGATGGCGCCCTTACTCTCTATGCTGTATAAGTTTCATGTACGGTTCTTCTTTATGAATAGTTGCACTCTAACATGGTAAAAAGAAAGAAAAAGGGAGACACGGTCGACTGCGGTGCGATGTGTTAAAAACAAGTGTTACAGGGTTACCTGCAAATAGTTAAGCTACTGTTTGAGAGTCTGCTGAGGTGTTCTAAATAAAACATACCCAGAAGAAGGGTTAAAGAAATTGTGGATCGATTCATCTTTTGGGAGCCTGGAAGACCTGCGCGCCTAACTGCTTTTAACAGGTTATGGGCCCAGTCATTGAAGTGAACACGAGGTAAAAAGCTAATTCCACAGAAGTTTGTTGTGACGTATTACACAAAACTTTTAATAACTGTCTAAACCAGCTTGGAGAAGCATTGAAGTGCAGCGTAAGTGGAAGAATTATAACCCGCCGTATAACGTGAAAATTAATGAAAATTAGCAGCAGACGAAAGCTAACAAAATGG
>JAAGVU020000572.1:0-11129 GCA_011763525.2 Mormyrus iriodes | reverse complement strand
CTTGGTTTATAACTGTTACATAATGATTTTTTATTCCTTGTTTTGTTGATAATCTATCTTTTGCTGTTAAACTAAACGTACCACTGAAATTATAGACTTCTCATGTCTTTATTAATGGGTCAACTTAAAAATTCAGCAGGGGGTCAAATAATTATTCCCTCACTGTATATATGTATGTAACACATCCTAGTGGGTTGTAAGAACAGTTTAACACAAGGAAAATACACTTGGCGCCATAACCAAGTGCTTGGCCTCAACACTAGAGCACAAGAGAATGTCAATCAATGCCATCCACCTGAATGCCCAGACCACTTTCCCACAACGAACATCCTTCATCTGGGAGGGGGAGGAACAGCGGGCCAAGCCTTCACCTCCCGACTCATGCCTGCTGAAAACAGCCAGGGGTTGGGAAATGTGTGTTGATCTAAATCGAAGACTCACCTTCCCACCCAACATCGCAGTCACCAACCTACACCCAGATCTGGTCCCTGATTCAAATCCTGTCATTGTGTCTTCATTACTGAGCTGACAGTCCCATGAGAGGATGCCATCAATGAGGCAAAGAGAAAAGCTGGGGTATGCCAACTTGGCAACTGAGGCGGAGGAGTGGGGCTGGAATGTGAAGGTACGTCCAGTGGAATTAAGGATCTTGCCACTGTCGCGAAAGCAGCAGCCATTGGCTGTGGCTGAAGTGGAAGGAGTCAGTACGGGCTGCCAAATGACCACTTAGTCACCATGCAACACACTCCCCGGTCTGATCAGCCTGTGGTGGGCCTGCCTCGGCTGAGGGTGTCTTGTGATAAAAGGTCGAAACATCCAATGAAGCCGTGGTACACAACTGAAGATGTGTCATATTGGTGGAATATCACTAAATGGTCACTATCAAAGTCACCCCATCAAAGAAGACAACTCCAACCCACTCAAGCAAGTACTGAGCTGAATGCGTCAGGGATTGTAAGGGCCGATTTATGCTTGACGCTCTCAATGCATACGTGTACACATCATGGCCGACATGCGTTTTCTGTGTTGGTTCCACACGCTGTAGGTGCACCTATGCAAGGAGTTAACGCGACGCTAGATGCAGTACCAGCAAAAACTGGGGTGGCAGTATCATCACGGGCTCATGTGTTTATATATGTTGAGTTAGTATTGAAGTAGCAAGTGATTTTTTAAGAATCAGTGGCTGGGACGACTGTAAACTTTCAGACACAAGAGAGAAAATATTGCGAGCACTATTGTGTCCCTCTGTGTGCAGCGTCTTCAAAATTTAATGGCAGATAAAGTTTCCAAGAAAGCAGTATCATGTGTACAAAGCACAATGAAACTCTAACTTGAAATTCTGACATGCTTACTTTCATAAGCAATGTTATTTTTTAATACAGTTCAGGTATTTATAAATCCTGTTTATAAAATAAAAAAGACAGCGTGTGGTTTACGTTTCACTAGAACATTTATATTGCTATAGGAATCAAAACTCAGCAAACTTATCAACTTTATTGACCGCTTCTTTTCAGGATTATCTATTATATCTGGTTTAACATTACTTTAAAGTTTACTGCCGCTACTTTTGAAACAGCTCTGCATGCGTCTCTGAGCCGATCCTAATCATCCTTTCATCCTTTCTGTTTAAATCACTCATAAATAGACATGTCTGTGAGAAATTGATTTTGAATATTTTTTTCTTTATAAATACTGCAAGAATTATTGCAAAAATGCATTTTTTTCAATATCGTGCAGCCTAATTACGAAATACGAACTACTACGAGTTATCTAACAATTCACAATGCAACATTCAACATGGGGTAGTAAAGTGATATGTGGCAGAGCGAAGTACCAATGCAATGTGGAGCAGTGGTTAGAACATAAAGAATGCTGTAGCGGCATTACATCGCCATGGAAGGCGCGAGCGTACATCATTTCATGTCACAACCTCATAGAATTACATGAGACTGGAAGTGAAGGAGCCGACCAAGATGATGCCCCTGGTGGACATGACTTTTAGTCCTCCAGAAAAACGTAAACATAAACTATGTGTAGTATAGTCAGTACACTGTTTGCGTTGCGTATGCGTCGCCTTGCGTGAAGTATATCGCGGCCCTAATACGTAATCCTATTAAGCGAACTGAACTTACATACAATGTGTGTTCTGCGCATATCCAGAGGATTAGAAATGTTGTGAGATTTTTTTTCTTTTCTTCATAAAATCAGGTGCTACAAGACGAGACGTTCAGCTTTGAGAGGAATCTCACAGACAGGGATGATCTGCCCAAGCTAGTGTTTTCCCCAGGTGTCGTGCCGTGTGTGAGTGTGTGAATGTAAGTGTTTGTGTGTGTGAGCTGTGAGAGTGTGAGTGTGTGAGTGTCTGTGTGTTCATGCACTTTGCAGTGCACCCTGGTCTGTTTGGAGTTTTGGCTTATTTATTTATCAATAAATAATTTAATCAGTGATTGCGAATGCATGCCACCGGCTCTGTGCGTGTAGTTTGCATGCTTTCCCTGTGTTGCACGGGTTTCTTCTGGGGACTCTGATTACCTTTCACGGTAAATGGTCCATAGCGTGTGTGTGTGTGTCCCTTCCCTGCGATACACTGTCATCCCGTCCAGGGTGTCCCCTTCTGTGTGTCTTGTGCCACCTGAGCTGTCCCGTAACCCTGTACTGGATTAGTGGTTAAGGACAATGGATGGATTGATGGAAAAAAGCCGAGGTAGCGCTCCTAGATAGAGAAGCAGAAACAGCCACTAACTACGAAGACAAAACATAAATCTAAGATGCATTACAATGGAAGAGTTAAGCCAATGAAAACTTTTCACTTCCAGAAAATGCAGATACCTTATTGTGTTTCTCATTTTATATATCATAGCAGCTAGTTTTATATGATTAAGGTTGATGCCCTAACCGCTGCACCACCTGCAGGCCCAGCCAGGAAATGAGGTCAGATTCTGCTGCTTGCTCAGCGCTGGCTGCACACTTTGCCAAGGACCGTGAAGAGCTAGCGCAGTAGCACCAGCCACATCGGTATGTCACCGGATATGAGCATTACATCAGAGTGGTAAGAAATTCATAATTTCAAAATTGTGCCCCATTTCATTCATGAACCGGAATTTGAACTGAATTGGACACACCCTGCAGGATGTTCATGTGGAATGTGAACTGGAATGACAGGAGGAAGAATTTCATTTCAGTTACAAGAAATTCAATGCAAACACAGAACACAACATTGTCATTTAATCTAGAAAAACATAAATAACTACAATAGATTTACTTTGCCACGTGGAGGTTGAGATAAGGAGAGAAGATACAGGGAGTGTCTTTGTAACAATAGGGGAACTTTGTTATAAACAGACTAGACCAGAAACAAAAGGACCATGTGGGATCAAAACAAAGGTAGGTAGGGCAGAGAAACAGGGTGGAATAATGCCAACCTGAACACAGGGTTAGGCAGGGTAACCAAGACCAAAGAACCACTTATGGTGGCAGCCAAAGACACCTAACACCACACTCCCAATAACCGACAGAGGACCAGGGCTAGGGTAGGTACTTATACAGACAGATAACGAGGTTGGAACAAGGGGCAGGTGCAAATCATGAGTCAACTAAATTTCCAGATTAGGACAGGGAATTGGGAAGAACACAGGATGAGCAGCAACATCTGCTGGTGAAAGGGGAACGTGACAGACACAGTATGGAGAGATCATGACATACTTTCTAGATGGTAGATGTAAATACTGAGGTAGTATGTATATGTATTAGTGGATAAAGTGTACTTTATATTTGCGTGACTGTAAAAGGAAAATATGTGTAACTTTTAGACAGTTCTATCAATAAGCATTTGGTTTATGTCTTTATGGGCATGTGTTTTTGTGTATGCCATTTTTGATTAGTCTGCAGCAGCTTTTCTTATTAGTGTCTCTGGGTTGTCAGATGGACCAACTGGTTACAAGGTTACCTGTTTGACCATAACCCCACATTCATGGAAGGTTTGAGTCAAATATATTCTGTTTTTTAGTTTCCTGCCAGTTTGATGGGGTTTTTTTAACGTTAAAAGCAAATGATAGTATATATGGCAAAAAGAATTGATTTATTTCATATAGGTGCTGCTATTTATTTTCTTACGTACAGTACAATCAATTTTATCTTTCACTTCAACCTTGGTGCCACAACAAAAAAACAAAACACCATGGCAAATGAAATATTGTTACATTTAATCAGCAAAAAAATCTTCAATCATTTAGATTGCAATGTTCTGGCCTGTTACACTGAAGGTTCTCTCAACAGGTGCAAAAAAGCTGCCATAACACAATATTTGCAAGCAAGTTCCGCTACCTCAGGAAAGCCAGTGCGGTTTTCAGGGCCATTCTTAATTCCGTTCTGAATGGTGAATAATCCTGCGTTACATAGGCTCAGCCCTTTGTGTGAACTCCAAAGCTGTGTATCCCATGACTCTCACCTTCTGGCTGGATGACTGGCTGTGTCTAATCAGTAACAAATTAATTTTGAGGGGGTATTCGAACATGTAATTTTACTACCTAGCTAAGTGCCTGCTCAGAATGCACAAAAACAAAATACTGATTGGTTCCCCTGGGTTAAGTACGCCGGAATTATGGACAACTTGTACTTAAGAACAGACTGCCAAAAAGATTATTATATAAAAATTTTGGGTTAAATACAATGTGAAATGCCCTGCCCCGATGAAAGGTACAACTATTGTATGCAGTGGTTGGATTATTGAAATGAAACGTTTATTAATAATTTTTAATAAATCTTCAATTTAAATAAATCAGCATAGTATGCCTATTAGACTTACTCTAGTGCAAATATAGGCTTGAGGCCTTTTCAAAGATTTAAAAGCTGTATGTGCAGCAAGTGAAGATGATTGTGATGAAGAATTGCTTGTGAGTGGGGGATGGTTCAGTCATTTCAGAGTGAGAGCAAATTTACATAATACTAAAGTGCAAGGTGGAGCAGCGAGTGCTAATGTAAGTGCTGTGAGTGATTTTTCTGAAATGTTTACAAAAATTATTGCAGGGGGAAGAGCAAAGATTTAATGTACCTGAGACTGGCTTATTTTTGAAAGAAATGCCTGTAAAGACCTACATTTCTGAACAGGAAAAAAAGTGCACCAGGGCAAAAGGCATCAAAGGATAGGCAAAGGATTGGGGGTAACGCATCCAGGGATTTCAAGCTCAAGCCTTGGCTTGTGTATTACTCCCTGAATCCGAGGGTACTTCATCATACATTAAGGCGTCTCTTCCTGTTATTTAGAAGGCAAATGCAAAGGCTTGGGTTACACTTGCCATAGGTGAAGATTGGTTCTTGAGCCATTTTGTCCCTGCTGTTGAAGGTTATTGCTTGGCCAGGAAAATTCCTTACAAGATTCTTCTTGTGCTTGTCAATGCACCCAAACATCCAAGCACTTTTGATGAACTTTACCCCAATGTAAAAGTCATACCTTTACCCCCCACATTGATACTTCAGCCAATGGATCGGGGGTCATATCCTCCTTTAAGGCCCATTATTTACAGTAGACCTTCTCACAAGTAGTCATGGCCACCGAAAGCAATGTAATGAACTTAAGGGAGTTCTGGAGGAATTATGGCATCTATGGTGCTATCAAAACATTGCTGATTCTTGGGTTGAAGTAAAGCAGTCACATATGACAGGAGTATGGACCCAATTATGCCCCCAATTTGCACATGATTTTCAGGGTTTACGTCTGACTTAATCACCAAATCCTTGCAAGATGCGGATGATATTGGTAATCAACTGCAGTTAGACATCACTGAAAATGATTTTGTAGAGTTTCTCTACTCCCATGCTGGAGAGTTGACCAATGAAATCCCTATGAAACTGGAGCAGCAGAGGATAGCATTTTAGGAAGAAGACTGGGGCCTAAAAATTGCTGAACCAAAAAAGTTTTTGATGAAGAGTTAGCTGAAGCCTTTCATCTCATAGAAGCAGGGATTGCAAAGTTAGAGGAGCAACATCATAATACAGAGAGGCTGACCAAAGTTTACCATAAAGTTACCAAGGGCCTCAGCTACTACGAAGCCATTTATGATAAGAAAGAAAAGCTCTATACAAACTTCCCTTGATGCCTGCTTCGAAAAATTTACTCCAGTAGCAAACCCCCCTCTCCAGTAGCAGGAACAAACCCTGACTCTTCACCACCAGCTCCATCCTCTCCAACGCCAGCTCCATCATCTCCAACAGCAGCCATCTGTACATCATTTTCTCCTACATCATCCAGTTATTAATGTTGTCATAATGTTACCTCACAAATGGCCCTTCTGGTATATATGACATCCACATACATGGAACCAAGGCAGAGACTCAAATCTTGGTTCCAGAGATCTGAGGCAACAGTGCAAACCACTGCAACCATGCTGCCCAAAAATGAAAAAATAATAATGAAAAAAACTCTACACAGCAATTACTTTCTTCATGCAATAAAAAATAATAAAATAAAAGAGTAGGGCTTTGTATTGGCAAGAATCTGGCGATACAACATATGTTACGATATAGGACTGTCATAAAATCTCAATTTAAAAAAGTTGACTTTTTAAAGTGACATCTTTTTTGCATTTTTCACAGTCCCTGTACAATCCAATATGATAGCACACTTCAGCTGTTTACACTGGGAAGCTAGTCTAACTCTTTTGAATTCAGCCATCGGTAACACTACTAGTCAGCTAGGTTTGCTAATGCTAAAGTTAGCGGTGCACCCTTATGTTACTTCTTGTCTGAGTTTATGTCGTTATATTACAGTGAAAGAGTCAAATGGCTGAATATTGATTACAACACTGATATCTAGTGGTCGGGGGTTTTAAGCACAACACAAAATGAGCTACGGTCTGCCATGAATCTTTGCATGTAAGCTATTAATTAAAAATCAATAAAGTATCACAAAGTATAATATCTCACAAGATTAATGTGGTACATGTGTTCAATAATTTAGTGTGGCCTTTGGAGGATGTTTTAAAAATTTAAACGAACCTTGGTAGGAAAAAGTTCCCCGTCCCAATCTAAACTATTTGAAGAACTGTTTCTTTAATGTTTTTACAGTACTTTATACCGACACACACACGCAGATTCTGTCTTTAGTCCTCTCTCTCTCTCTCTTCATATGTAGTTCATTTATTATTACTATTACTACAGCTTCTCTTGGTCCCTCCAGGCCCGTCGCTTGGCTTGTTTCATCCATCTGCTACTGAACTGCTCTTCTGTGTAACTCATACCCGTGTGCTTGCAGTAACTCACTGTTTCTGTCTCGATTACTCCCT
This sequence comes from Mormyrus iriodes, assembly GCA_011763525.2. NCBI lineage: Eukaryota > Metazoa > Chordata > Actinopteri > Osteoglossiformes > Mormyridae > Mormyrus > Mormyrus iriodes. The sequence continues at coordinate 3,849 of JAAGVU020000572.1, read as the reverse complement.
GTTTTTGAATATTGTTAGCATTTGGGTTTTGAAAAGTGCTTCATAAATTTTATATTATTGTTATTTATTATTATACATATATCACTTGTGATTTAATTCAGTTCAATACCTTGACATTTGAGTTTTGAATTGAGTTTTTTCCAAAAATGTATTAAGCTATTAAAATATGAGCGAGAATAACACGGTTCCTGATGGTAACATATTGTTATTGAGAACTCTTTCCTGTTGATAACTCTCTTATGATTTATCATTATTCTTCCTCTTCCGTTGAGGCCTCACATATTTGGTACCTTTTCCTCCACCCTGCTGGTCAGTGTAGCTGTGTACTAATTGCCTTATTTTTCTTTCTATTTTTCCCTAATTCAATCCCACAGTTCAAGTCTAACGTTGTGCCTGTTGCCACAGTAACCATCCCTCTTCCATTACTGCTGACATGTCTGTAGTGAAGGATTCTATGGTAATGTCCCCCACTTGTCCTTACACTTGTACGGGCCCCAGGAAGAGAATGCTGTTTCATTCTTACACATAAATTCACTGAACAGTCTCCACAGACATTTTTCACAAACGTTGCATCTGCAAAGCCTCAACCATTGTCGAGCATCCAATCCCGTTCCACCAGGTTCAGCAACAGTGTGTTCCCCAAGGCTGTCAGGACACTGAGTAGCCAGCTGTCCCCCGTACCTCCTACCCCTTCCTGAGAACATTCACCCCCCCCCCCAGAAAGCACTGGCAATTTTAGCATCAGTCATTAACCCCTTTGCGCTGCTGTATGATTTATTGTTTACATACACACTGTGTATATAAACCCTTGCAACCAGTCCCCCCGTTACACACTGTCCAGTGAATTGCTCTATAAGTAGAGCTGTGAGAAGACTCCCGCACTTAAGGACACTTAAGGAAAAGAATTTAATCCCATCCAAAAAGTAAATTTGCTTGTATCAGTGTCCTTATTTGCATAGATGTTTATCGAAAAAGTACACTCATGTACTCTACTTTACTCTGAATAAGTTCTTGTAACTGGAGTGATTTACTGTCAGTTTTAAAAGTTAGAAAGGGCATTATCTTTTAAAAGTTTGTGGATTGTTTCTGGTTTTAAAATCATTCTAATTTATTGAATTAACATGTTCAGCAAATAGCTGTAGCTATGTCCAGCTGAATGTTGGCCTTGTCAGAGGCTGCATCTAGTTGGATTTCATCTAGTCGCATGGCTCATTTGGATGTCATGCATGGTTATACTCGAGTCCTGCCATATGTGACAATCTGCTGGACTGTCTATTGTAGGGCTCCTCAAACATTTAAACCAACAGGCCAGTTCACTGCCATTCAAACATTCAGGGGGCTGCTCCATGAGTGAAATAGAGAAGAACGTTCATTCAATGTACGCTAGTTCCACATGTTACTGACTGTTGATTGTGATATAGTGTCAATAGTTTACACATTTATTATTTTGATAAGATTATGAGACCAGAGAAATGAGGTGTAACCAGCGATCCCATCTTTGGCATACTGATTACAGGGAGGCAGATGAGGGACATTCAGGAGGCGGGGGGGAGCAAATTTTATCGGAAAATACCAGTATAGCGTTGTTTAAAAAAATACCATTGATCATGATATAATGTCTGGTATAATATATGTTTTCCCATTTCTGACACTAAAGACAGTGAATATTTGAAGGTCTTAAGAGAATCCCTGGTACAGATACTTAGCCTAAAATGTGTAAATTAATGTATATTCAATTCTCAAATTGCTTTACATATGATTAACTGTAAATTAAACCATACAAAGAGTAATATAGGAATAATTTACACAAGTACCATGACTATAGAACTACACTTGACAAGGAAGATGAATTGTTTTATCCCCCAATCTCAAAATTAGCCGCGTAATACATTTTTACCGTACATGCAATTTCTCTGATGCTTATTTCATCAAGCAGCACCCAAACTTTCAAACTACTATTAGGAAAAATGTATTTTAGATTCCTTTACATACTTTCTTCAAATTTAATCGCACCGTGGATAAAAATCCTTTATCATTGACAATCTGTAAATGGATCGCATTTGTAGGATGTTTCCTTCTTAGTGCTTGTAGTAAGCAGGGCACAGTGGAAGTGCATAAAATCATACACTTACACCACAGGTGGGGCTTGTGTGTAAGGAAAGAAATACAGCTTGTGGAGAGAATTCCAGGTCACTCGGATAAATAAATGAAATCACAGTGAGATAATCTAGGTGCTGTCAACGTGTCCCTATGGAGGGGTACGTCCTACCCGAGACCTCTCCCCGAGTCCAGCCCCTTCGTCGGTGGAGGTAAATAATGTTGCAGAGGCTGCGAAACAAGATAAGATGAAATGCGTAAACCGACCCTGACGCGCCGCTGATAATGATTGTAGGGGGGAAAGAGGGTGGCTGGGGGATGCCAGGAGATGACAAGGAAACTGCGCTTCAGTTAGCTTCACACTCAGATACTTGGATGTTTTCCATCAAAACCTAACAAACAACAAGTAAAATCATTTCTAAAATCACACATTCTGAATGTGGATGCGGAGGAAAACCAGCTACACCTGCTGAATCAAACATAATGCCCATTGTTCGCTAGTTAGGTAAAACCTTTCTCCAAATGTCTATTCAATACCTGCTTCCCTGTCACAAAGGATAAATACCCAGAAAGCCTGCTTTGGAGGACACTTGTTATTCTACAACCAGTTTCAGAGCAAAGTATACTTATATTCAAAAGCTATTGAATTTTAAAGTGAATAAAAAATCACCAAAATTAAGGGCTGTAGTAGCCTATGTCATCTAGAGGGCACTTGTTGTTCCACAACCTACTGTATTTCAGAGTAATGAAGTCTTTTATTCAAATGAATTTTAAAGTGGAAAAAAAGGGCTACGGATACTTTTGACCATATAGATGATAAATATTCTTTGCCTAGCTTAAAAATGTTTGCAGTTTGTTGTCATTTGATAGCAGCATTCAGTCCTCCAGCTTCTGTCCTCGTATCTTTTCATGATTCCCTTGTTCTTTCCTTATATCATCTCATGTTACCAAATCTCGCTAACACTACTCTCTCCATCACATTATAGCTCTCAATGTTTATATATAGGCCTAATGGCTGCTCTGGTCATCTGGTTGGTGGGGGACTGGTATGTGTTGGTCAGAAGGATAATCAGTATATATTGGCGGATGGTTGGTGAGCATGAGGCAGCCATGAAAAGCACAAGGGGAGCATAAGGTGTCCATGAGGAATTGGGAGACTGTGTCTGGCTGGTTGGCTTCTGCTGCATCCAGACACCTTCCCTACGCACACCCCAATTCAGCATGATCACCTCATGCATACCATCCTATAATCTGCATTTAAAGACTGACAGATTTGCAACTTTTCAGTGGTGTGCCATTTGTGACAATGCATTGTGTAGGTTTTTAATAAGATGCCATCAAATTATTTGAATGCCATTTTGACTCTGTACTGGGCCCATCCAAGCATTAATACTACAGACCCATCTTTAGGGACCTTCCTGGAAGTAGATGCTTTTGCAGGGCTCTGTGCACAAGTGTGAGTGCAAATAAAAGATGTAAATCATGGGGATGGAAATCACACCTTTTTTGTATGTCAGTTTCTGAAGCAAATATAAGGTATCAAGATAGTGTACTACACAAACAGAAGAAAACCATATACACTACTCACAAAAAGTTAGGGATATTCAGCTTTCAGGTGAAATTTCAGGATGAACCTAAAATGCACTATAACCTTTACAGGTGAATTTAATGTGACCTTCCTTAAACTTTTGAATGCACATGTCCAACTGTTCAGTGTTTCAGTACTTTTTACACAACTTGCTGTTCTCTAAC
>JAAGVU020000571.1:0-11133 GCA_011763525.2 Mormyrus iriodes | reverse complement strand
GCCAGTGCTTACAGGGACACACGTTTTCGCTTACACAAGTTAAAGTTACACAAGTGTACCACTTTCCAATAAAGATACAATGAAACCAGCTCCAGAAGAAATTTGTCCATCTATGCATGCGTTAGGTCTGTTTACTACTACCTGTAGTGTTTCGCTATTATTATTATTATTATTATTATTATTATTATTATTATTGAAAAACAAATGACAATAAAAGTATACAGGTACACTAAATTCCTGTCAAAGCCTTTTCATTTAATTGTATTATTATCATTCTATTAATCTCCTGATCTATGTGACCACCGGAAAATACAGAGTAAAACAAACAAACAAACAAACAAAAAAGAAATATTCCTTTTAGGAATATCAAATAATTAGAAACTTCTCGAATTTTTTATATTCGCAGAAGCCTATAATCGGTTATGCATACGAGCAATATAGAAATTAAAGTCCGAACGTAATAACAAGCTTGTATTTATATGTAGAAGCCAGAAGAGACAAATTGTAAAACTGAGGCGTAAACATACCTTTACACGTCTCCTTTCAGAGTATCTTTTTACTCATAAATTTTGTGAGTTCCTCCCCTTATATACAGGTATTGAGTGATGCTATCCCGTACTGGCATGTGCCATTCTCCTTCCCCCGTGAGCAGCGTAACACCCGAAGTGTTACGTGACCGCTGAGCAGAGTTTGCAGAGTAATTTTTTGCTGTCCAAACAGGTTCATCAACGTATTGTGACTTTAATGACAATTAACATTTGGCAAACAACAAGTGTAATCCCCACACCATAATGTCATTTCTGCGCAGCAGAACATCATTTCTCAATGCTTTACACAAATTTCCAAATGTTTTAGTACATATAAGCAAATGATTTTGTACAATTGTCATCATTTGGTACAATTTTCAGTTGCTTTAGTCCAGTTGGTCAAGATTATGTACAAACCCCATTTCCAAAAATGTTGGGACACTTTCTAAAAATAAAATTAAAATCTGTAATTTGGTACTACATTTGAACCTTTATTGAAAAGGCAAAACGATAAAGAAAAGATTTTCAGTGTTTTTACAGACAAGCTTAATTCTTTTTGTTAACCGTAAACAAATTTAGAAATTGATGCCTGCAACACACTCCAGAAAAGTTGGGACAGAGGCAAAGTAAGACTGAAAAGGTCATACAAGTAACATTCTGGAAAGTTCCTCAAGTAGCAGGTTAACTGGTAACAGGTGTGGGTATGGAGATTGGGTATAACAGAAGCATCCACCAAAGGCTCAGTCTTTGCAAGCACTGGGTCACTTTGCACTGAACTTTCTAAGAGAATTATCTGTCAATTTAAAAACAATGTTTCTCAGCACAAGATAGAAAAGAATTTAGGTCTGTCAGTATCTATAGTTAATAACATGGTGAAAAGATTCAGGGAGTCAGCAGAAGTCACTGTTCACAAAAGCCAAGGGCGGAAACCGCTACTGAATGTGCGTGACCTTCAAGCCCTTAGGCAGTACTGCATAAGAAAGCGATGAGCTACCGTGACGGACACAGTCACATGGGCTCGGGAGTACTTCAGGAAATCATTGTTGCTTAGCACAATACACCGCTGCATCACGAAATGCTCCCTGAAACTGTATTATGCAAAGAGGAAGCCATACATCAATTTTGTGTAGAAACACCAGTGAGTTCTATGGGCTCAAGCTCATCTGAGATGGACTGAAAGACAATGTAAATGTGTTTTGTGGTCAGATGAGTCCATGTTTCAGCTTGTTTTTGGGCAAAATTGACATCAGATTCCACATACCAAAGACGAAAAAGACCATCCAGACTGTTATCAAGGGAAGGTGCAAAAACCAGCATCTGTGATGGTATGGGGGTGCCCATGGCATGGGGGAGTCTCTATATATGTGAAGGCGCTATTGATGCAGAGGCTTACATTGGAATGTTAGATAAACATATACTCCTGTCAAGATGATGTCTTTTCCCAGGATCTCCATATATCTTTCAGCAGGACAATGTCAGGTCTCATTCTGCACAGATTTCAAAAGCGTGGCTTCGTAGACATAGAATCCGTGTGCATGACTGGCCTGCCTGCAGTCCAGATCTGTCTCCTTTTGAAAATGTCTGGCGCTTCATGAAGAGGAGAATCAGACGGTAGTGACCAAATACTGTTGAGCAGCTCCAGTCTTATATACAGCAAGAATGGGCAAAAATTCCGCTTGCAAAACTGCAACAATTAGTTTCTTCTGTTCCCAAAAGATTAAGATGTGTAATTAAAAGAAATGGGTAAGTGACCCAGTGGTAAACTTGCTTCTGTCCCAACTTTTTTGGAGTGTATTGCAGGCATCAATTTCTTCATTTGTTTATGTTTAATAAACAGAATTAACTTTGTCTGTGAAAACACTGAAAATATTTTCTTTGTCCTTTTGCCTGTTCAATAAAGGTTCAAGTGAAGTACCAAATTACAGATTTCAGTTTTCAATGCATTTTTAGAAAGTGTCCCAACTTTTTTGGAAATGGTGTTTGTAGTTTCTCATTGTAATAGTTTTACACCCAAAACTATATATCTAAATTATCATCATGTTAGCCACCACATGCAAAACAGTTAATCAAGCTTTCAAAATGATTTAAAAATATATTTCATAAATTACAGTCATACATCGTTGCTGTATGTTTGGTTCCCACAGTACATGATGTTGTTGTAATCTTGTTCCTGTATTGCCATTTTATTGGTTTTTACTTGTGACATTTTTGTTTGCTACTATACTATGTTCTGAGAGCTGAAGAAGTTACATGTATATGCGAGTGCTTTCTCTTGCCAGGGAACAGAATTAAGTTTGTCTGTAAATACACAGAAAATCTTTTGCCTGTTCAATAAAGGTTCAAGTGTAATACCAAATTACAGATTTTAGTTTTTATAGCATTTTTAGAAAGTGTCCGAACATTTTTGGAAATGGGGTTTTGTACATAGTCTATTTTGACCAACGAGACTAAAGCAACTGAAAATTGTGACAAAGGAGGACAATAGTACAAAACCATTTACATATATGTACTAAAACATTTGGAAATTAGTTTGAAACAATGAGAAATAATGTTCTGCTGTGCAGAAATGACATTATGCTGTGAGGATTACACTTGTTGTTTTGAAGATGTTAATTGTCATGTGAGAAATGTTCCAAAACAATCGAGAAAAACGGTAAATATCAGTTTGCTAAAGAAAAATGATCAGTCAGTGGCAATGAGAAAGTGGGAACCGACTGTCATTCTGCATTGTGGAGCTCGGGAGCGTACTTACACTGACACTGACAATATATCTGGTTAAAACAATGCTGATTGTACTTTTCATTTTGGTGGTACTAACTAAGTCATTGGTGGAATTGTTTGCTTTTCAGGCATGAGGTAATTGTTTTGGGTAAAGTACAGGCTTTTGCAGCTAAACCATAGTGTTGTGCTATATGCATGAATTGTTTTTAGAAATGCTCTTGTAGTCTTGAGAATGTTAGCTAAGTTTCGTGAACTGTGTCAAAGCAATCAACAAAAACAATTATCTTAATAATCGACAATAGGAACAACAGATAAACGTTCATGCAAAAAAGCTCTTGCTGGCTCTGCATTACCCATCTGGTAATGTCTGACCACATTTTTTAAGATGACTTAAGGCAATGTTTGTTGTGCTGTGCAGCAAAACGTTTCACAAACATATCCAAATTAATTGCTTTTGCACACTGGTTCTCAAGACATACAGTGGGTGGGGGGGGGGAGCAGCTGCCCCCTCTTGCCCCCCAGTAGATCCACCTCTGGTAGGGGTCAAATGAGCCCCGTACCCCAAGTGTCTATAGACACATACAGTACTCTCATGTATTCTCAAAGTTTTGGTAGACAGGCCCATCCCAGAGCAGGGCACAGGGTGAGTCAATTTATTTGGGGCCCCAGCTGAGGCCGCTGTAAACCAAATAATGGGAATCACTGTGCCTGCTATTGCTTTGTCACTGTAATATAGATGCTATAATATAAGATACTTTAATGAAGAATAACTCACTGATTGCTGACAGTCTACAGTGTGGCCTTTGTGGACTAGCTATCACCAAACTCTACAATAGTCATACAGTTTATGTTAGCCTAGGCTGTGTGATCACGTCAAAGATAGGACAAAATTAAGTGTATTTCCGGTATATATTTAGTAGGGGTGTAATGGTAAACAATACTCACAGTTTGGTACAAAGCTTGCTTTTGGGTTCATGGTTTGGTACAATTTCAGTAAGAAAGGGAAAATAGAATTTGTTATGAAATTATTTATTAATAAAAACTGCAAATATCAACACAATTTGGAACAATTGCAATCCAAAGATAATGCGTCTGTCGATATGTCTGAATAACAGTATGTACGAGATGCTTATTTGCAAATTGTAAAAAACAATTATCTAAAATAAATTAAACAAAATTATAATATCATGACAATCACAATGAACTAAATTGTGTGTGCTCTATTCGTGATTATGGTCGCATATCTGTAGCGATAAACACCCCTATAAAGTTAGTTACAGTTATTTTTCAGCCAGATCTGAATTTCCTGGTAGAAACGCCTTAAATTCTACAGGGAGACTAACTTGCAGAGGCTGTTACTAGCTTGCTACGGTCGTACACACATTTGGATAATGTTGTCTCAAATGAGTTAACATGTTGTCTTGTGTTGTTGAACAGGCAGAGATAACAGAAGACCCAAATGCAGGAGACTGGGGGTTTTATTTGGGAACTGGCAGGCATGAATCGAAGTCAGGATCACGGATCCAGAAGGGTCGAAAGCCAGAAGGGTCAGTCCTACACAGACACAGAGGGCGAGGAACAGGAACACCGGGCAGAACAGATGGATAGGTACGGGCAGGACTACAACGGACAAGGCAGGCGTAGCTAGGGCAAGATTGGGCACAGCTGGATCATGCAGGGTAAGCAGGGCAGTATGAGGACAAGAGAGACAGAAGACAAGGTTATTGGAGTGCTTGGCACGGCTCACAAATGGGCTACAATACTTTGTACTAGATGTGAGGACGAGCCCAGTTTTAGAGGCACGTTGCTGCACCCACCACATGACAAAACGCCTCAGGATCCCAGCTGGCAACCTCCCAGGTAGACACATGGTCCAGTCCCACCCTCCGGAGATAGCCATCCATCTGCTGCAGCCAGGTGTTACGTGGGTGTTCCCTTGGCCTGGTCCAGCCGCTCGGGTCCTCAGCAATGAGGATCCTGCAAGCTGGATCACCCTCAGGGAAACGCGCCACATGGCCGTAACTGACGTTCCCTCACAATCCAGGTGATGTGCCTCATTCGGGACTCCCCTAGCAACCGCTCATTCGACACAAAGTGAAACCAGCGGTACCTGAGGTTTCTCCGAAGAGACACAGTACCGAAGGAGTCCAGTCTTCGTCTTAGCACACTGGATAGCGTCCATGTCTTACAGCCATACAGCAAGACAGGGAGCACCAGGACTCTAAAGACTTGGACCTTCATCCTCTTGCAAAGATATCGGGAGCACCACACACCCCTTTCTAGTGACCTCAAGACCCCCCATGCTCTTCCAATCCATCTGCTGACTGCTTTCTGACATGGCACAATATCCTGCTAAAAGTACCCATTAAAAGATAGGTAAACTGCGGTAATAACGGAAATAATCAGATCATCCAGCTGTGGCATTTAAATGACGCTCAGTTGGTATCAGGGAGCCCAGTGTATGCCAAGAAAATATTCCCCCATCATTACACCACCATAAGCAACCTGCACAGTTGGCACAAAGCAGGTTTGACCATCTGCATGTCACACTAAAAATCATGATTTATCTGTCATGTCCTGCCCACCATGTCTGCCTAATCATCCTGTCTCCTCCACACCGTGGCTTTAACGAGTCAGGCCTGATGCTTATTTATCTTACCCCTCGTTCCTGCCCTCGTGTTATTCACGCCCAACTGCCTCCTGTTTGCGCCCTCGCTAGTCTTGTATTTAAATACCTCACAGTCTAGTGTTTCCCAGGTCTATCATTGATGTTGTTACCTTGTGGTTCCTGGCTTCCGTTGGGGCCCCTGTTTATTTTTGTTACAGATACCTTAATTCCAATAAAACCCTTTTTGTTTTGAACCTCACCTAATCCCACTTCTTCTGTTTCCATGCTATGACAGCCCAAAATGCCTAGCAACTCTTTCACCACCACCTCTTGTGCTGCATGTATCTGTGGGAGTATTATCCTCAGTGACCAGCCTCCTACCTCCATCCAAACCCCTGGTTCGCAAGCCCTACTTGCCTGCTGAGGACTACCTCTCCCTCCTCCACTGACATGTCATTCAGGTTACACCCCGCAGTGTGGCGAGTACCCAAGTTAAGTGTGTTGCTCATGAGGGTAGAGCAAATGCTGGCTGGGCAGCTTACTCCCAATTCCTGCCCACAGGAGTGGGAGCTCATACAGTTCCGTTTTGGAGGTAATAAAACGGCTCTTCGAACAGGAGCCTGTGCTGCTCGCCCCTGGCTCTCTGCAACCAGCCACTAATCAGCCTGCCAGGTCCCTGAAACGCACTGCTAGTTTATGCTGAAGAAACTGAAGCAGCGAATTGAACCCAAGCCAATTAGGATCCTTGATGCTATGGTTGCCCAGGAGAAGCCACTGTCATGCCCAGTTCAGGAGACTTGATGTGCCTGGCCCAGAAATGTATGCTGCTGCACTTGACCTGAGTTCCTGGCTCCTGAACTAGGTGAGATCTCTGTTCCACTAAAGCTTCAGACACCCAGTGCAGAAAGGGCTGCTACCTGTTCCAAGCCTCCAGAACCTGGCCCACAGTGGGCCGCATCGCTTGAATCCCAGGACCCTGACTAGAAAGTCACTTTGCCTGCGCTCCAAGCTCTCGGCTCAGAGGGCTGCTCTGCCAAGTCCCAGGCTCCCATGCTCCTGACCTGCTCATCGGTTATTATTTTAGTTTGTGCTTTTAAGATCAAGGGCCTGCTGTGCAGAACAGTGCTTCATTTTAATGGCACCCAATTAAATTTAGGTCACTGGTGGGTACTGGAAAACTGATCCTGTCTCCCTTAGTCTCATCAGTTTTGATCCTTTTGCCCTGTCCGCCAACTATTTTGTCCTAGCCTGTTTTGCATGTGGCCCTTTCCTATGTTTCTGTCCGTCTTTTTGTTGTCCTTTCACCTGTCTTGGGGTATTGTACTGTCATGTCCTGCCTGCCTTGCCGTGTCCTGCCTCCTCCCTGTTGTGGTTATAACGAGTCATACCTGTTGCTTGTCTTACGCCTCGTTCCTGCCCTCATATTAATCACATACCCAACTGCCTCCTGCTTTCTCCCTCGCTAGTCTTATATTTAAGTACCTCACACTCCAATGTTTCCTAGGTCTGTCATTGATGTTTTTACCCTGTGGTGTCCATTCCCTGCCTTCCCCTGTTTTGCCCTGTTAAGATCCCTCTTGATCCGGTTTCTCTGTTAGTTACCTTAATTCAATAAACACCGTTTTTGTTTTGAACCCCACTTGCTCCCACATTCCCCGTTCCCTCAATTCAACATCATGAGACCAGCTCATATTTTTCATCTTCAAATGGCCAGTTTTTGTGATCCCATACCCACTCATCTTTTGTGCCAATAGAGCAACAATTATGCAGAAATAAAAATAACTACATAAAAAAACTGTACTATTCCTCAAACCACAGAAACCACACATTGTTTTTATGAGCTTTACAAAGTAGCGTATGTGTGTTTATGAACCATTGTATTTAACATTGAGTGGTTATTTGAATTACTGCAGCCTTCCTCTTGGCTTGACACAGTATCTGCATTCCAGTCAATGTCACTCACGCCTTTTGTTTTTTTTTCATTGATTAAAGGTGAGTGCAGTACATTTTACTGTCATGACACACTGATACGGCTGACAGATTATCATGTGACATTGCTATGCCACGTGATTTAAGATGGAGACAGGATTTCTCAAGAAATGGGGGAGAAATATCTCCCTGATTCCTGTAATACATAGTCTTCCTTCGACATGCCGCCCCTCATGTTCACTCATCACTGCAATCTAATCTGGTATCTGCCCTCCCTTTTAAACTGTTTCTTTGCAACTTTCTGAACACATTACACATCTCGTCGCTGAGTTTCCATTCCATTCTATTATATGTTTATATTTTATGTGTTGGGTCAGGCCAGATACACTTCAGCCTTTTTTTAAACCATTAGGTGCGAATCCTTATTTTATGATACAATCATTTCAAAAATGACCTTTCATGATGACCTTCCTGATCTTCTCATTTTCAGCTATGCTTGAAACATATACATTGGAACATTACATTTCATTCACTTACTGTAAATTACAGTATATTTCCAGAAGTATTGGGACACCCCTCCAAATCATTGAATTCAGGTGTTCCAATCACTTCCATGGCCACAAGTGTATAAAATCAAGCACCTAGGCATGCAGACTACTTCTACAAACATTTGTGAAAGAATGGGTTGCTCTCAGGAGCTCAATGAACTCAAGTGTGGTACTGTGGTAGGATGCCACCCGTGCAATAAGTCCATTTGTGAAATTTCCTTGCTACTAAATATTCCACGGTCAACTGTTACTGGCATTATAACAAAGTGGAAGCAATTGGGAACAACAGCCATAAAGTGGTACGCCATGTAAAATCACAGAGCGGGGACAGCACATGCTGAAGAGCACAGTGTGCAGAAGTTGCCAACTTTTTGAAGAATCAATAGCTACAGACCTCCAAACTTTGTGTGACCTTCAGATTAGCGCAAGAATAGTGCGTAGAGAGCTTCATGGAATAGGTTTCCATGGCCGTGCAGCTGCATCCAAGCCTTACATCACCAAATGCAATGTAAAGCGTCGGATACAGTGTTGTAAAGCACACCGCCACTGGACTCTAGAGCAGTGGCGGTGTCTTCTCTGGAGTGAAGAATCATCTTTCTCTGTTTGGCAATCTGATGGATGAGTTTGGGTTTGGCGGTTGCCAGGAGAACGGTACTTGGCTGATTCCATTGTGCTAAGGGCCTTTCATATAACCATCACATAATTGGTGTTAACTGTCCTAACCTGTCAAAGGTCCCAATCTTTAAGAGACTTTCTGTACGTGAGTTTTTCATTAGAGTTCCTACATGACTCAGTTATGTTCGTGGCAGCTATGTTCTAACCAAGATTAAGTAGTGATGATGTACTTAGTAAATTCAGTACATAGGCTGGAATTAAATCTTCCAATAATGGACTAATTGGAACTTCCATAGCATTGTATGTGGGAGGGAAAAAAATTCAAGCATAATTTCTGACAATTAATAAATAATGAATTTCCCTACATATTGGTGGAGACTCTTTATTTGAGCTGATTTTTCCTACAGTCTGTTAGCTCCTGTCACCCAGATGCCAGCCATCACATTAGCTCCCACCTAGTCTCCTGCCTCTTCATCGGTACCTCATCTCCAGGGTTGCCCTCGGTGACCTCTGGGAGGTTGCCATCAAGGGGATGGGTGCCACCAGGTCCCCGGAGGTGGAACTAGCCTTGTCTCCTGATATGTCCCAAGCATCCGCCTCAACTTGGACAGTCTAGTCGGCCCATGCCTCAACACCAGTAGGTTTCATGTCATTGCCTAGGCGTCCATCTGAATCCCTGGGCACTGTTAGGCCGACACCTGAAACCCCTATCACAACCAAACTGATTCCCAACTTCCTGGCTGCACCCATCCAGAGGGGATGGACCCAGAGGACACCGCCCTCTGTGCCTTGCCTTTAGTCCCACTCCATGGGTCCCCACTTTGACCCAATGGTTGCACCAGCCCAGACATAAGCCTCAGTGTGGTCAGGGGTGCAGACCGGGGCCCAGATGAAGAATTAGTCAGGTCTCCAACATTGAGATAGGGACATGCTGTCTGAGCCTGCTGCCCGGACCCAGGTCTGCCTGGACATGCCCCTGTTACAGTCCAGGGGAGGGTAAGTGTGATGCCTTCTGTGGTCCAGTCCTGCAGGTCCCTCGGCACTCTCCAATTCCAGTCCTACAGGCCTCGCAACACCTTCCAGCCTGGCTAACCCCTCGGCACTCTCTGGCCCCACTGATCCTTTGATACCCACCAGTTCAGCAGCCCAGAGGGGATCAACCTAACTAGGGAGAGGACTCAGAACCCATGACCTAAGATCACTGTCTGGCTCCCCAAGATTCATGTCTGGTTTCAAGGGAGCTAGGAAACTGTCTGGACTCAGTCTCCCTTAGTCTCATCAGTTTTGATCCTTTTGCCCTGTCCCCCATCTATTTTGTCCTGACCTGTTTTGCATGTGGCCCATTCCTATGTTTCTGTCCCTGTCTTTGTTGTCCTTTCGCCTGTCTGCTCTGTCTTGGGGTATTGTACTGTCATGCCCTGCCTGCCATGCTGTGTCCTGCCTCTTCAATGCTGTGGCTATAACGAGTCATGCCTGGTGCTTGTCTTACCCCTCGTTCCTGCCCTCGTGTTAATCACATACCCAACTGCCTCCTATTTTCTCCCTCACTAGTCTTGTATTTAAGTACCTCACACTCCAATGTTTCCTAGGTCTGTCATTGATGTTGTTACCCTGTGGTGTCCATTCCCTGCCTTCCTCTGTTTTGCCCTGTTAAGATCCCTCTTGAACCGGTTTCTCTGTTAGTTACCTTAATTCAATAAACACCGTTTTTTTTTTTGAACCCCACTTGCTCCCACATTCCCCGTTCCCTCAATTCAATATCATGAGACCAGCTCATATTTTTCATCTTCAAATGGCCAGTTTTGGTGATCCCATACCCACTCATCTTTTGTGCCAATAGAGCAAGAATTATGCAGAAATAAAAATAACTACATAAAAAAACTGTACAATTCCTCAAACCACAGAAACCACACATTGTTTTTATGAGCTTTACAAAGTAGCGTATGTGTGTTTATGAACCATTGTATTTAACATTGAGTGGTTATTTGAATTACTGCAGCCTTCCTCTTGGCTTGACACAGTATCCGCATTCCAGTCAATGTCACTCATGCCTTTTGTTTTTTTTTCAATGATTAAAGGTGAGTGCAGTACATTTTACTGTCATGACCCACTGATACGTCTGACAGATTATCATGTGACATTGCTATGCCACGTGATTTAAGATGGAGACAGGATTTCTCAAGAA
>JAAGVU020000570.1:0-11137 GCA_011763525.2 Mormyrus iriodes | reverse complement strand
ACTCACCCCGCAGGCTTTGTTACTTACCTGAAAGGTGGGGATACAATTGCAGAACAGAAGGAGACAAGATCTTATTAATGACCATCCTTGTGCGCCCCCCCACGGCATCACAATTAAGATGAGAAAAAAAAGCAGTGAGAGACTCAGCTAAGATTTTGTAACCCCCTCCCCCCCTCCCGCCGTGGCCTATTCCTCCTTTTTCACTCTAGTATTTAATTTCTCCGGCCGCCCCTGCAGCGTCCACCCCGAGTCTGGTCCTCTACCAAGGGGAGGGCTGGGAATGGCTGCGCTCCCACTGGGCGGCAGCTCCTGATTGACATACCTTTTCAATTATTTCACAGTTTGCTCGCCTTTTAAATGGAGAGGCCCCTGTTGTTTTTTTTTGCCTCAACCCTCCTATTCAAAACACAAGCTTTTCATGTTGGGTCTTTTCTACTGAGGCTAATGGCTGTGACCAGCACCTTTGATCTGATCTGACCCCCTCGGCCTACTCAGACACAGGCGAGGGGTGTGTGTGTGTCTGTGTGTGTGTGTGTGTGTGTGTGTGTGTGTGTGTGTGTGCCGTGCATCAGTGCGAAAGACAAAGCGTGCGTCAGTCAAAACTGTTTCAAACATGCTGGACGGCTGCCATGAGAACGAGCTACTTGTCGGCATAAACGCGTTGCTAGCTTCTCCGAGCGTGGCCGTTCACTGAGGATGCAGGAAGCTTCTCTGAAGTGACAGAGGTGCTCACATACAACAGACACATGCTGAGAATGGGAGCAGAATAATTATTGCAATTATGCATGAAGCTCACTATCGACTGTCCAAAAAGCCGGTGAATTGCAATGGATTTTCGGTTCACAATAAACAAAACCTACTTGAATTTTCCATTCTGTTTTGAAAGTGTAAATGATCTTTTATTGCTATCTTATTATTTGCTGGATATGGCTCTGAGTTGCTTATCATGTACATACACTACTGGGCAAAGGATAAGGACTATAAGCCTTATTTGGCTTCTTAGTTGTTGTTTAATGAGTGTCTAGTGCTTCTTAGAGCTGTAAAGAGCACCTCTTTTTGTCTGGACTTGGGAAGGCAGTAGTAGGGGTACCAGAGCAAGAGAAAGGAAAGCTTAACTCTACATCAGTCACTCCTGCCTTGTTTCCCTCTGAAATTTAAGAGGGTTGTAAGCAGGAACCCACCAAATCTCCCTTAAGCTCCCTCTCTTGCATATTCTCTCTTCTTAAAAAGCCCTGCAAACACGCAAGTCTTGAGACTTCCTATTACTTTTTATGCTTGTGTGATTTTCTTTTTTACCTACAAGTTCAGTGTATTAATTTATATTTGACCAAAACCACATTTCAGATGGATTTTGGCAAACGCTGAAAGTAAAGAAAATCAAGTCAATTCTATCCTTTACATTTGAGATATTGTTTAAAACGTAAAGATTATAATCTAATTTGATTTTAATGCTCACTCTGTAACATGATAGCTAAATGAGCATGAACCTAAATTAGCTACTTGCTAGTAGGAACACTGCTACAGGGTCAGCGTTGTTAAGGCCAGGAATAGGCCTGTTTTTACTTCAAACAGTCAAACAGGTGTCCCTTGTCTGGCATGCCATGTTATAATATCAATATTGACACCACAACTTTACAGACAGTTGGGATCTGCAAATATGGCTTGTTTATTGAGTTTATCAAGCTTCCCGTACGGCTGAATACAAATTTCGGATCACTAGGAGACAAAGATTCGGGTTGTTATTCTCACAAGCAATTTAATTGTTGCTCTGGTTACGTGGAGACCGTCAGGAAACATTTTGACCAGCTCAGTTATGACGGCGAAATACGCTTAATGGGAAGGGCACTGCATTAAGCTAGCCCGATTACGACACTGCTCAGGGAGGTCGAAAGATGATCTGAGATAACGGCACGGTCTCGTATTACAGCACACTGGATACTGTAATACTCTCCAGCGTCACCACTGAATAACATCGTACGTTTAACTCGCACCACTTCGCACTGTTGCGTGTCTGCAAGACATGGCTTTTATCGTTAGCCAGCTGCAGAAGTCGTACAAAATACTGGCGATTTCACTACTGGGGGAAAAAAAAACGTCTAGTTTACAAGGAGAGCCTGATCACGGATGTCCTGTAGTGGCATAATATGTATTGGCTATATGTGGGGCTTACAGGAAGCTTGCCGATTATGTCAGAGGGATGTGATACTGCCTGTAGTTGCTATTTTAATGAGCGGCTGTTGGAAACAGAATACAGCATTAGCTCCCAAATCGACCGTGTTGGGACTGGCGGGGATCACTTACAGGAGTTACCTTACAGGAGTCTGACGGAACGAATTCGCTATATCATAATGGGTCAAGCTGAACACTCGCCGTGTGCCAGTGATTGCAGTGCGGCTCACTGCAGGAGGCGGCTAAGGCTCAGGCCGTTCTGCTGTATTGGGATGCACATGCAATTTGTAGGGCCACTGGTAATGTAGACTCTCAGTAATGTGAGACAGCGGTGAGCAGTTTGGGAAAAATGCTCACAAAAGCTTAAATGTGATGATATACATGGCAACTTTTTCAGCAATGTTACCGGGCAACTGCTAACCAGGTGAGACAAAGGACAAACTCATCTGGATCTGTATGATGGCGGAAAGTTACCCACTGCCGGGGAAAAGTTTTTCAAAAATAAATTCGTTGCCCAACATCAATGGGAAAGCGCCCAAGTAAAATTGCCTGGCAACATTGTTCAAAAAGGTGCTCTCTGTATCATCACCTTAAATCTTACAAGAGTTCACAAGGCATAGCCGTTCCTACGGAATTATTTTATTACTTAAGGTCATAAAATTAAAATCGTCTTCCAAATCCTTCAGATAAAATGTTACTCGTTTTAGAGGAAGTTTTTCATGCCGAATGACTGCACTGGTGGCCACATTACCCGCCTCCTGTGAAGTCATGTGGGTCTGTGATGCGTTCAGATGCTGGTGCTTTTTACTGGGCGGCACACAGCTGTCACCCGCTGTCACTGGAGCGGGCAGCACCGAATGGCGGTATGATGTTTACAGTGCCGTTAACCAGCCTGTGACTGCCACCTTCAGCGTCCCAGAGAACTGCAGTGCCGAGGCAGCTGTGGGGCTCCAAGGTCGGGGCACGCAGGGCACAGGGGAGGGGGGAGGGGCTGGCTGACTTCTGTTCTTCACCCACAGGGGCTGAGAGACCTTGCCGTCCTCGCTAAGCCGGCCCCCACACCGGAAGAAAAGAGCCATTCCCCTCTGGGTGACTCTGTCTGTCTGTCTCAATGCTTTCTTTCCACTTGGTCGAAACTGACACACTGGAAAAGGCGGTAGAGCATAACCGACGGAAAGCATTTTTTTTAATGAATAAATGAACTAAATAACGTATGTGTGATGGTGCCTTCGTTTCCAGCTCATAATTTTCAAAGTGCATGTTGCTTTTCCCCGCATGGCTACCCTTGATAGACGTTAAAAGGTGCTGCCCGGGGTAGGGCTGGCCATGTCACGCCCTTTGCTTTATGATGTAAGACAGGACCGCCCAGCCATAGCGGCTTTGAGGGGTACTCACCAGCAAAAAAGGCGCTTGAATGTAATTTACTGCTGTCAGCCCTACAGAGAAAGGGCTATTCCTCATTGTAATTAATGTTATTATTTTAAGTAGACCAGCTGTTTTTTTTTTTTAAAAAAAGAGAGAAAGTCCAAAGGGAGGCCGAGTAGCTGTGAAGTCACATCTGTATGCCTTCTGCAGCAGGTGCATGAGGCACGAATCGCAGGCATGCTAGCCAGAGGCCCCCCCAAAAAGTAATATCCCCCCCTAACCCCATCTGTGGGCACGATGTACCAGAGCCCATGGCGATCTTTCGCAAGGGAATCCCGAATTTCTAGCTACACCCCTGAGAATGGCTGGATTCCCCGCTCGGTTTGTGCGGTCTTCACCGCGAAGTGTGGCCCAGATCGAGGTGGGGGGGGGTGGTTTGGAGCAGAGGACACAGCAAGAATAAGAAAAAGCCCCCAGGGGATGCGGCGTCTCCCCCGGCTCAGATTCTTCCCGTTGTTCCCGCATTCCCCCTCATCCCTCCTGCCGATGTTACCGATAAGATTTTCCTCCGACAAAATCCTGGTTTGTCCCTCCAGACTCCGCCCCTCGCGCTGCTGTGCGGCGTCCCCACTTCAAGGACAGGCACCTCCTTACCCGGGGGCGTAGGAACTGGAGGAGATGGTGGGGGACATGTACCCCCCCCAAAGTATAATTAGGCTTCATACCCTTTATATCAGGGTTCCCCAATTCCGCTCCTGGGGGGCCAGTTTGCAGGCTTCCCTACCCAAACACATCTCTATCAGCTGATTACCAGGTTTAGTAGGTGTGTCTGAACAGGGAAATTTGCAAACTGTGCTGCAGACTGGCGCTGCAGGACCAGAACTGGGGAACACTGCTATATATTATTCTGTTGTGCTCCCCCCCCCACCCCCCAATATCAAACTCTCTCTCCAACACCATTGTCCTCACCACTCAAAGCCTCACACTGTGCTACTAAATACTCTAAAGACTTATATCTGCTGAAAACCCCAGAGACATATTTACATATAGCTATTCAGCCTCTTTTACTTTTGTCCAAAGTGACGTGTCAGTGAACACCAGAGATCAGGGCTGGACGCTGTCCCTGGTATAGGTGGGTGGGGTTAAGAATCTTGCTCAAAAGCCCAACAGTGGGGTAGTGACTCTGCCAGGATTTGAACCAACAACCTTCCAGATCCCAAACCTAAATTCCTTAAATTCTGTGCAATTTAGAAACTCTGTTGCATCATTCAAGATTAATTTTTTCAGTTTTACAGTTAAATGAGAGATTAATGTATATTGCCAAGACTTGCATTGTACAGGCATCCCACTTAGGGTGTACCCCAGCTGCATGTCCTGCGCTGCCTGGGATGGGCTCCAGACTTGCATTATGCTGGAACTGCATTTACCTTGATTATTGTTAGTTAAATTATGACTAAATAATGACTCTTTACTAACAGGGCTGCCAGAATGTGCTGTGAAACCTCTGCAGGTAGTTCAAACCGCTGCAGCAGGTCTGGTACTCAAACAGGTGAAATGCTCTCTCATCACATCTCATGAACTCCAAATAGATGGAGTTAAGTTCTCCTTGGTGCACTCCCTCAGAGCTGCTCATGGAATGTTACCTTCTCACGACAAGTCTCTCATCAACACCGACACCCCACCTCTCATTCTATCATCAGAATCATCTCAATGGTGGAACATATAGAAAAACATGTCAGGTTTTCACTGTAACTGTCACGCCGTCCTTGAAAGAAAAGACCCCACAAACACCACTTCAATACACACCAATTTGCACATAAATCACTGTAAAAAAGTTACCTCCCTAAATCATAAAGATCATCTTATGTATATCAACAAAGAACAGTAAATAATTACTAACAAATATTAGGTTTTCTGAGGAGGTCTACAGAATTGCTCTTAATACAGATCAACATAATTATCGCTATTACAGCAGCCTGGCTTATTATTTTTGATCTTCTATAAGTGAATTAAACACAGCCCAGAGGTCAAAATAAGGCCAATTTGATTACTGAGTCATACTTTGAGCCTTCCTGGAAAACGAGCACCCTGTCCATGCTAAGCCTGGCCCGGCATCTAAGCACGCTTTATAGAATATTTTACGGCTCACATCCGCTTGGCGTAACACCATCTTTTTAAACAAAAACTATTTCAACAATGTCATAGTCAATAAAGTTTCCTCGTTTTAGCTATCTCTCAAAGTCGCACTAAGCTTCTTTTTGCCATCGCACGACGCCACAAACAACATAATTCTTATCCCACTGGACACATTCTCACTCTGTTCCCCCCATTCGGATAATGTCCAGAATGCCACTCGTTAAAAATAAAACATGCAAAAGTTGCAGCACACGCGCTGTGATTTTGAAGTAAACATCTGGCGTGATAGAAATCCCAGCTACAGCTGAGGAACAGGTGCTGGCATGAACGACGAGCCGAGGGAACGTGCGTGTGTCTGCTTGGGTCTTTGTCTTAATTATTAATTGTATTAATTGATCTGTGTACATTAAAGTGGCATGCTGTCGCACACGCAGACGGCTGATGTGGCCTGCAGGCCCAGACTCTGTCCTCTTCCGGCTTAGTAATGCTCTGAAAGAGCGCTTGGTTGGGGGAGAAAGGGGGTTAGCCAGGGCTCCGTAGGCTATTAAGGCAAATTACAGGTTTCTCGTTACCTCTGTGGTGTGACCGGCTGGGAGAGGACCACAAGGGGCAAGCCGGAGAGCAAGGGTCACTCGGGGACACAAAGAGTCCCACTGCCACCCGCTTGTAGCTTCTCTGCAAAAGCGGCAGGTCAAGCACATAGATCCACCACACGCATTCATCACTGCCCGGCTCCCCCAGCCCCCCCATGCGATTCTATATTACATCATATGAAGAGCAGAACAGATGTTCCTGCCGTGCTTTGTAGATATCTACTGAAGAACTAAGCCATCGTAGCTTGGAAATGTTTCCCTGAATTACAGTATGCTGACAGCTGGAGAACAAACTGCGCCGACATGTTCCACATCACAGCAGGAACAGGATGTGCCACAGTAAGCTCTTCGATTAGCATTAGTATAGGAAAAATGCTGTCTATCACATATATGTGTATGTATGACATATTACACTGTATATACTCTCCAGGCAGAAACTCCATACTGAGTTGGGCTTCAAATGGTGGGAAATATAAAAATATTGCCAGATAAACTGTGTGTAAGAGGGAAGTGCTTGATATTTGATCATAACCTTGTCATTGCCATCATTTCTGCGTAGTCTACCCAATATTTCCTATAATGACAGACGGCTTGCTAGTTAATAAACAGTTGCCCTTTTTGTTTGCTATGTACATATTTGGTTAGCTATGAGTGAAATATGCTTCTCCCACTACAAGGCCATTTTTAGAATGTTTTAGAATAATATTTTAGGAGAACTCTTATGACCATGTAATGATTAATATATAATGATTAATATGTATGGATGGATATTAGCTTTAAATAAGATTCCGCATAAATCCTTAACTATCATAAAACGTACTGACAAAATGGAAAGAATTAATATTATCAAATATAATTTTAAAATTAAGAAACAAATCTAAATTCCCGATCCCCATAGCTGTGTTCTGTCTTGTTCTATGGTGTTCCATTTTCATGAAGGAAATGTGCCATTAAAGCCTCCATTTTCTGTGGCAGTAATGACCAGTCACCTGGTGTTCCTATCCATTAAGTTTCCACTTAGATCCTAAATGATTTTCATTCTTGGTGAATCAAAGTAAGGAAGTGAATTTATCATGGATGGATATGGCAGGTGATGCTGCCTGCACTGTTAGGTGGAGCACAGAGAGAGGTCTCCAGTGTAAAAGGCCGTCCCTGTCCCTTCACTTCCTATTTTCCAGGTGTTCAGTTTACCTCAAGGCCCTACGTTGGCCTGAACATCTTCCAGTGAAGCACACTGCCGCAGAAGTCTTTCATTAACCGATCGCCATGCTCAGATTAGAGACAGTTCCCACAATCGATGTGCATAGAGGGTGGTGGGGGTCATAAGTGGCCACTCATGACATCCCCGCGAATACGAGATCAGTCCAGCTGATTTACACACCGTGAAGGAGGACGAAAGAACCCAAACCAGAAACGAACAACAGAATCCTCTGCAGGCACATTCACCAGAGTCAACTATTAACAGATGAGACAATCTTTTATCTCAGCCACACAACTTGGAGTTCCTGTCGTAGCCAGCTAACTTGTTAGCGGCAAAATTTACCATCGTTACCACTGGAATCATAAATGAAATATAAATTCTGAACTGTAATAACATGGCAGCGTTTTACAAGACATTGCACAAAAACTAATAACGTTGCTCAAGTGCGGCATCTAATTTTCCAATCCTACACCAAGTTCTTTCATCCAGTAGCTGACTCATCATAATTCAACATGGCAGTGGGACACTAGACAAGTCAAATAACGTACTTCAGTCAGAGTTTAGTTACATTACCATCAGAGCACAAACTCAACATATCTTAATTAAATTAACCCTTTCATTTTTGCATATTTATAAATGCCTGTTAGCTAGGGGGCGCCAACTGTTCTCTAAAGTTTCTAACTTTCTCCTAATAATTCCTCTTAAAAACATGAATTATTATTTAGATTCATCTGTTTGATACATTGGTTAAAGATTAGACAGTATTTAGAGCAAACGTTAATGTGTACATCAAGAAATCGTCAGGAAACGGACTTATTGTTGCTATAAAGACATTTTCATTTCAAAAGATGTGGCTGCGATATTTTCACAAGTTTCATTGCTTCTTAAATTTATTGTTATTCAATTTGTCCCTGCAGATAAGCCTTCACATGTCTGCCTCTGGCATATGAGGAGTATTAACATGCACAGATTTAGTAACTGGAAGTTAATGGTTTGCAGTAAATGCCTGATTGGCTGGGGGTGACTGTTGTGATAAATTTATTGTCGACCGTGCGCTTTGAAACAGAGGCTCCATTGATCTGGAGGTGATGAAGGCTGGAATCCGTGCAAGAAAATATCAAGCGCCATTGAACGTTATTTATGTGGAATTTTTCAGTTTTGACTGTCGAGGAGAATCAGAATATTTTTAGCAGTGGTGGCGTTGGAACATAATTTTAAACGGTATTCCCCCCATTTTGTTCTCTTTCTCTTTAACGGTACATAAAAAGAATGAAAAATGAATCCTGAATTCCCGGTTTAAAGGCCAGAGATAATGTCTTTATGTAAACCCGCATGTATGATCTGAGCTCAATATAAGGTTGTTCTAAACAATGTAGAAACTTCCAGATGGTGGTTTGACACTTAAATATTTAAAAAGTAGCCCTAGGTGTTACGTTTGAGAATGAATTTTGGTGTAATTTTGCCCCATCCTTATTCCAGAGAGCCGTTACCTGAGAATGCTGCCCCATTATGTCTGACTCTGCCTGGCAATTTCCTTACGTACCGCTGGTTTTCACGCATGGCCCTGCTCAAGACATAACGAGAAAATGTGTATATATCGAGGTCATGTTTTGCGAATTTGATCCCACGATGTATTAAATCGTGAGTTTGTTTTACTTATTCGTTCTCAAATTTAACTTAAACTGTGGCCACGTTTTATTCATTCGTTCCCTCGTCTTAATTAAATTGTTGCCACGTTTTACTAATTTATTTCCATTATATATTAAAACGTGTCCACGATATATATCATTTTTATCATTATGTCATTAGCGGGGCTCCGTAGTTTCAGGAATTCATATAAAAAATATTTTTATCACAGTCAAAGGCGAAAAACTATTCAGATATGTAGCTTGTTAATAAAAAACACATATATTTCTTAATTTAATTTAATAGGCGCAGCACATAGCGTGACTGAAAACTAATTCTAGAGTAGCAGATTTCAGATCGCACATTATATTAATTATACATACATACATTATATTATATATATTGAGTTCGAGATCTTTAGGAAAATTCACAGGCAATTACGTGGACGGCTTTATTTGTCATATTAATTCAAATTGCTGTCAGACATTAAAGTCGTGACAATGTTGTAAATGTTGTATTCATGTTAATATACAAGCTGTATGACCATAAATAAGGTGCCGTCAGTCAGGCTATTGACTCTTCCTTTCACCCTGCTTTTGGGGCAGGGGTGGTCGATGAGGTGAGAAAGGGGTTAATGACATGTCTTTCCGGTCGGTCGCCTGTCCGTGACTATGTGGCATTGGGGTTTGGCAGCTCTGCCCAGAGGGGTCCTCGCTTTAATCATGGCGAGAGAAAACCTCCAGAGCAGGTATCACATTCGACATAAGCACGTGCTATCAAAGGGCTGGCAGACAGTTACGAGCGGGGTGTTCTTTGACTTGCCCCCCCCCGTTTCCTGCACTTTACCGCTATCAAAAGACAGGCATTACAGTCTGAGACCGTTCCCCAGTGCCGCTAAATTGCTCCGAGTCGCATCTGCAGCTGGTTTGCTATCCAGACACAACCCTGAGTGAAAACAGAACAGCAGCACACCAAAACAGGCAGAGGGGACCCTCTCACGGTATGTGCCTTCATCGTATGTTGCTTAGAGGACCAATTGTGCAAACTGTAATTGCAATAAAATGCGATATATCTGAATGCAACCAGGTTCTGTCACGTTAAAGACCGAAAGGTTAACTGAGCTCTGTTAGAGTGTATGTTGTCCTTTTATTGATATTTGTCACTTGTTAAAAACAAGATGGGCCCCCATGTTTTATGTCTCGAATATTGAATCTCCTGTCATATCGTCAAGTCTTGTGGCTGCTCTTCAGTGTGGCCGGTGCACCTGAAGCCAGGGAGCCATTTAAAAAAATCCTATGGAAATTATATGGAAAATGGAAATGTTAAGCGAGCACTGGGAGGATGGCGAGGGCTGCAGCTGGGGGGTGGGACACGTAGCCGCACTGCTGATGTGAAGCCGGGGTGTCATTTCCATTATTGAAATCAGACTGGCAGACGGGGAGGTGATGGGTGGCCAGGCAAATCAAGTGGCTGTCAGGCCTGTCACTCGGTCCACTGGCGTGAGGATCTGACCCTGACAAAATCCACCGGACACGGGGGCGGGGGACCAGCTGGCACCCCCCCCCCCCCCAGACCCCCTTTGCTGTTATGTACAATTGTCCAAACGGTGACTGTCTCAGGAGGCCCAATCACTGATCCTACAGCCGTGAGCACCTCAGGAGCGGGCTTGTCCCTTTTCTGGGCCCTGAGTGTTGGATTCTGGGATGCCTCATTACACACTGTCACAGGGACCTGACAGGCACGTCCAGGAATCGCCTCTTCAGACAAGCACCACCTTTATCGGATTTCCCCAGAGTCCTCTCTGACACAAACGTACGCGTCAAAATTCAGAAGTCGCTCTACATTCTCACATGGAGAGAAACTGCCAGCATAACCCCCCCCATGCACTTACTGTTGGTACAATAATAATCATAATTGATACTTTATTGATCCCCATGGGGAAATTCTCTGTTATGCCTCCCCCAGTTTGTTCTTTGTAGGTGAGAGCAAGCTGGCTGTGAAGGGCAGCCACCCATAGCAGCACCCAGGGAGCTGGGGGTTAAGGGCC
>JAAGVU020000569.1:0-11143 GCA_011763525.2 Mormyrus iriodes | reverse complement strand
AGTTCTGAAGGCGAAAGGGGGTCAAACACCGTATTAGTATGGTGTTCCTAATAATCCTTTAGGTGAGTGTATATTTAAGTAACATCTGGGAGAGACTGGTTTTTATTTACTCAAAATCTATTGAGAATTGATTCACACTAAATTTCTTGATAACGATTTGCATTCTCCAAATGCAATATATTAGTAAATTTAAATTCAAACAATGTTTAAGACTGCAAAGCAATTTTTTGTTGTTAGTATTTTTTTTACAAACTGAAATTCTCTTAAAGGGTCAACAATCTCACTTTCCCTTACAATTTTGCAGCCCAATCATAACATCTACAATATAAACAATTGTGTGCTACATAAAATGTTATGACAGAAATTCAAAAAGAATAAAGTCAAAAAATACTCACAACTGACTGTGGCTATTTATGTCATGGCAGTGCAGCATGGCTTGGGAAGGAAGGGAGCATACAGGACTCGGAAACTCTTATACACAGGAAATAACAAGGAAGAAACACAAGGCAGCCGTGGCTGGTTAACAAGGGGGCAAAAACAAGAGGTAACACCAACAAGCTACAGGCGCAACTGATTAGCTGCCCCACCTGTGGGAAAAAATGGAGGCAAGACTTGCAGGGCAGGGTTGGATGTGACAATTTGAATTTCAATATCATATCGTATCGATAATCTCAACTATACAACTGCCAAAAGCAACACTGGAACTCAGACTTTTAACAAACCCATGAAGGTAACAATATGCCAGTTCTGACAGTAATTGAACAATTCCACTTCAGTTTCTATTTTGTCAACTGTCATATTAAAACACAAAATCAAAATGTGAGAACAAAACGTCAGAAATAGTTCTTAACAAGGTCAAAAAACATTAAGCCTACTGCCTACAGCACTGAAACTCGGGCATTTAACAAACTATTAAGGGCAAAAATGTGGCAGTCCTGACAGTAACTGAATAATTCCATCACTCTACAGGGTGCTTTTTCATAAGATGTGGTTTATTCTTGAGACTTCACATTTGAGGACAACCTTGAACAATCCAACAGTTTCTGGAAGACTTCAAATGTGTGCCTGAGATCCTTGGGATAGACAAAATCCACCACATATTCCAGTGCAACAAGCATGGAGCAAGCCCTTGAAAAATTACCGAAAACAGTCAAAACTGTTACACCATCCAGTACAATACAAATATCAGAAGCCTCTGAAGTCTGAGTATTGATTTTGTAGATTTATCTTTTGTACAGCAAGGTCCTGCGACACATTGTCTGCAACAGTGTCCTGAAAAAGCAAGAAAATTATATAGATCAGACAATACAGTCAATGGACACTAAAACATTTGTGGATGAAATCAGAATCAGAATACTTTATAAATCCCTGAGGAAATTACGTGGTCACAGTTGCTCCAGGACAGTAAAAAAGAAAGTTATTACAAGTTAAATACCAATATTGATACTGCAGTATATTACAAATTACAAAATATAACAATAGCACTAATACACTAACTCAATATATACATATCAAAATATATTACAGAAAATTGAATATAGACTTAGATGAATTGAAGTGCCCCTCATCATAACTGAAACAGGCTGCATGCTAGTTGACACGCGCACAAAAACCAATAGCCCTATTAATAAGACATCCTTATGCTTAAAGGTGTTGCTTTCTGGCAGATGGAAGACATTTTTTATGAGGCAGGCATGTCAGCCCCATCTCTGGTCATGTTGATGCTAGGATTACTTGGAGCCTGAAGTAAAACAAATTTTATTTAGTTTATTTACAACTATTTTCTTTAGTATCATATAACACTGCTGTGTTTTTCTATGGTAAATGTTCCCAGGACAATCGAGAGATAGAATCCCTCCATCGTGTCCTGGGTCTGCCCCGGGACCTCCTCCCGGTTGGGCATGCCCGGAACACCTCCCTGAGGCTCGCGAACCATACCTCCTCTGCCCCTTGGCTATGACTAGAAATTCTGTTCATAAAAGTTGTGAACAGAACCGGTGACCAAGGGCAGCCCTGGCGGAGTCCAACACCCACCGGGAACGAATCCGACTTACTGCTGGCAATGAGAACCAAGCTCTCACTCCGCTTGTACAGGGATCTGATGGCCCGCAGTCTAGTCTGAGGTTCCACCAATGGCCGGGCCCTCCTCTCCAGTACCCCGGCATAGGCCTTCCCAGGGAGGCTGAGGAGTGTGATCTCTCTATAGTTGGAACACATCCTCCGGTCACCGTTCTTAAAGATTGGGACCACCACCTTAGTCTGCCAATCCAAAGGCACTGTCCCTGACGTCCACGCAATGTTGAAGAGGCGTGTCAGCCAGGGCGCCTGAGCATCAGAGAGAGGCTAGAACAGTCACCTTTCGTCCACAGGTCTGCGCTGCTGCCTCAGCAATGGAGTCCCGGAACATGGCCCATTCAGGCTCCATGCCCCCTGACTCCCCCGGGGAGGGAAAAGTTCTGCCAGAGGTGTGAGTTTAAGATCTCCCGGACAGGGGCCTCCGCCAGGCTTTCCCAGCACACCCTCACTATACGTTTGGGTCTGACAGGTCTATCTGGCATCCACCCCGCCATCAGCCCCAACTCACCACCAGGCGGTGATCAGTTGACAGCTCTGCTCCTCCCTTCACCTGAGTGTCCAAAACATATAGCCGCAGATCCAATGACACGATTACAAAATCGATCATCGATCTATGGCCTTGGGTGCTCTGATGCCAGGTGCACTTATGAACACCCTTATGCTCGAACAAACTGTGGTTAGCGCAGAAGTCCAATAACAGATCACTGTTCGGATTAAGATCAGGCAGGCCGTTCCTCTCAATCACACTCTTCCAGGTTACACTGTCATTACCCACGTGAACATTGAAGACCCCCAGTAGAACAATGGAGTCCCCGGGTGGGGCGCTTTCCAGCACCCCCTCCAAGGCCTCCAGGAAGGCCGAATACTCTGAACTGGTGTTTGTTGCATACGCACAAACAACCGTAAGAGCCCGTCCCCCGAAACAAAGTCGAAGGGAGGCGACCGTCTCATTCACCGGGGTAAACTGCAACGCATTGGCCCTGAGCCGGGGGGCTATTAATAGCCCCACCCCTGCCCGGTGCATCTCCCCATGGGCAACTCCAGAGTGGAATAGAGTCCAACCCCTCTGCAGGAGTAAATTCATATATATATGCTGCAGAACTAAACAAGTATACCAGTACAGAATTATCTAAATCTGTAACTCACATGAGATGCATCAAATAAATCAGGTCATCTGGTTTTAATGTCCTCTATGCAGATAGCTAGGTTGATGATTTCATGTCTTCTGTATGGCAATGTTTTGGCCATTTTTTCTTTTATCAATTTGATGTTGTCCCTTTTCCATACTTCAGTGAGCAACTGAATTCTCTGTTCTTGACTTTCTTCATCCTCTCCTGCTCAGTAAGGCGCAGGTAGTTTACCTCTGCTTTTCTGGGCTTTTTTACATTCTTTGCTGACTTCTGGTCACCAGCCCTCTTGGTTTTACTGCATTGCACATCACCTCAAGAACAAAACATCTGGCATCCTGGCCTTGGACCTTCTTTGGCTGCGTGGTACCTGGATAAATGTGTGTGAAGGGCACTCTGTGTTTTAAATGTGCCAGGGAAACTGTCATATAAACATGGCTGGGGTTGTGTATGACCAAATGTTGCGTGTTGCAGTCTGTAATGCTTTAGTAGGTTCCCCTTTGTAGCAGACAAAAATTTGCAGATCTTACATTGCCATCCCATATGCCAAATCCTAATATAGAAAGAAAAAGAGTACTATTCAATTGGTGTATAGCTTATAGCATGCACTAATAGCACTGATAATTAAACTATGTGCCAAGTTTAATTATCAGTGCTATGAGCACAGGCTACAATAGCAAGAAACTGGGCACTGTGCAAAGCAAGCAGTGCAAAAAGTCCAATCCTACATACACAGAGTGCATTGAAATGTGCTATCACAGCATGTTTTGTAGTGTGATATATACTGTATCCTTCTGATAAATTTCTGTCATAGACTTTTCTTGCACCCACGTATGCTCATTTAAGCAATCTAGGCTAACCACTAAAAGAGCCATTATTTTCTTAGCCACAGCTCTGCTATGCGCCAAATCAACCGAAAAGTTTTGCCTAGACACCAACACAACTAAGGGTGCTATGTGAAATGAACAGCGTTTCTGTGTAGTGTAAAGGTAGTAACTGACCAGGTACATTTTAAAAAAAGATTAGATGTAGAAATATCACCGAAACCAGAAAAAAGGCTTAATTTAGACACTACATTAAAAGGACATACTACATATGGTACGAGGAAAAGTTATTTTTGAAAAGTGAATACTGCAAATCAAATCTGTGTGTTGTGATATTAGTCCGACTGCCATTTCAGTCCACGCTATGCGTTTACTTAAATCAATACTACACATAATTGCTGTATAGTTTTTTCTGTTAGGGTAAAGTAAAGCTGCGTGGCAAGCAACAGTAACGCAAAACAATTGCAATCTGTTTTAGTAACTTCGAATTTGTGCGTTCTCCATACTCTAACAAAAAATAAAAAGGTCTTTGAGAAGTTGGAGGACTGAAACTCTTGAGGTGTCCTTCAGCAAAATGCACCACGTATCCATGAATGGTGATTAAAACCAAAGACCTCTAAACTACTGAAATCTATTAATGTACTACTGTCATGCCCATGCTGCTGATGGTGTGCCATGATACCGGTAGAAAGGGTAGTCCAAGAAAGGACGAGACGGCACACGGATAATCCCGTCGTGTGGAGGTTTTATTTTTCGTGCCGCTCGACGCGAGCGACACGAATCTGGAAGCACCAAACAATTACACACTGAGACATGCATTAACAGATTACGACAATGACAATGGTCTGCGGGAAACATCTGGGAAAAAGATCGGTAGGGCGGAGCTGGACGTGACAATTACATGTTTGGGGTTCCTAATAATAAAATATGAATATATTCTATTCAGCATATCCCAGCTAATTTCTTTGGATAAAAAAATCATGTAAATTTGATAAATTCAGTTCAAATTGCTTACAAACTGCACATAATCTTTTTTATTATGTATATATTACTAGTATTTATTTCTTAAATATTAAATAACCCCAGTCCCACTTTTTACAGTATATATGGCAGTCCGAGAAGCACTTGGTCCACTGAGTTGGATCCTATGCACAAGACCTTTGGCCTCTCCACAGTCCAGATGGTGCTTTGAGAAGATATCATAGTACTGTTCCAGCAGTATCACTAGCTGGGCTTTAGTGGACAGGCTCACCTCACAGTGCTCAACATTGAACATCTCCCAAACCACACTTCTGAAGTCACTGTTTGAGGTCAGTCGTTGTGTTTGGCTTGAGTGAACTCAACTGAGACATTCTCTTTTTGGCAGGAGCCGGGAACAATGAGAACTTCAACTGCAACACACGGGGAGACATCTGCTAACTTGGAGTTCCTTCTCAAGGTGAGCGGCTTATTGATGATGTGATCATGGAAGGCCAGCCATCCCCTCACAGAGGTGTTATCACTCTGCCAACCATGATGCCCCGAGAGACACACCTGGACGTGGACGACTCCACCATGACTGTGCTCCCCGGTGACATTAGCATGTTACTGGGCAGCCTTCCCCATAACAAATACTCTAGACTGGGGAGGAGAGTCACGGCCTGGGTCAGCTTCACCGTACCCACCCTCTCAGGGACATCTGCACCCCTCCACCTTGTGAGGCTAGCCATCATCTCCAAAAACTGCTCACACTCAAAGGACTCCTTTACATTTGTTGTGTCCTCTTGGTGATTGGGGGGGATTTATGTAATTGTGTTTTTTTTCTTATTGTGGGTGGTGTGTGTTTTTGTTTTACCCAGGCAGTGTCATAGATAGCTATGCAAGACCTTGCAGCATGCTCCTGGTCGTGATTGGTTGGGGCATGGTGATGGACAAGGGAAAGGGTGGGCCTAGGAGTATTTAAGATGGCCGCCAGTGTTTGGTAGGGGTGGACAGGAAAGCTGGTGACTGAGGCTCTGCTTTTATGCTCTATTGGTTGGCAGTTTTGCTCTGGATGGTGAGTACGCTGGACTGAAAGGCGAGTGGACCTGGCACCAGGTTTACAAGTTGCAAAGGGCGGATATTGTCACTCCGGAGCGGCGGCCATTTCATGCTTGGGCGTCCGGATGCTCTACGTTCATTCATCAGTGTGGACAGCAGTGAGAGAGGCTTAAGTGGTGGCTGGCAAAAAGGACGACGCTGGAGAGGAAGAGACGGCCAGAATGTTCAGCGCCCCCAAGTCAGCTCAAAGGGAAGTGGCTAAGCTTGATTTGAGTGTGTGGGGCATAGCTAGTCAGGCTGAATTGCAGGGTTGGGGGAGATCTGAGCTGCCTTCTGCTCTCTCTCAGCATCGAGGCCTAGGAGGATGAGCTGGAGCCGGAGGATGTGGAGCGGAGCAGAGCAATAGAGCTAACTATGTTGCAAGGGCATCCATGGAAGCTGAGGCCACATTGTGGAGTAGGATGACACCCCACCGTGCAATCTGGGTCTGGATTGATTGAGTGGCCGAGGGGAGGCACTGGGAGTAGCCCAGACTGTATGGGCACTGCCTGGGGGGGGACATTGGATGAGTGAGTATTTTTGGTTTATTTTGATGTATTATTTTTGGGGGCCATGCAGGGTAGCTGTGGCCCAGAACTGATTTTTCCTTTTTATTTAAATTATTTGTTTGTGGGACACAGGCTCATCTGATTACTCTCCCTAAGGGGAATTACCTTTCCACTAGTGTCTTAAGGTCACCTAGTGGTGTAGTAGGTTTGTGGTGTTGAGTGGGGTGTCTATTGGTTGTTGTGGGGATGTGTGGCGGTTGGAATTAAGACATGTGTGCTTGCTTTTTTGTGCCTGGTTGGTGGGAAGTTGTCTCTGGGGGGAGTGTTGGTGAGCGTCCAGAAATGAGTTGTAATTCCCCAAATAAAGTTTGTATTTAGTAAAATTGTGGTAGTCTCTTCTCTGTCGTGGCAACTGAGGTCCTAAAGGGTGTGGTACAAGTGGGTTATGGAAAATCTGTTAACAAAAATAAGGTTGAGTGCGGAGGGATCTTTTCACCCTAGGCCACCACACATTGTGTGAGAAGCTTCCAATAAGCATTGTCATTTTTCAGCTGATGTAGCACATATTTCAACATGTTAGTGTCCATAATGTCATCTTTCTGGCCAGCTACCACCAGGACTGGGACTGTACAGACTCACTTCCATGTCATGTATGCCTTTGAGGCTCACCTGTACTCCTCCACAGCCAACAAGGATGATGTGCTCTGTTGGCTCTTGCTGCTGAGTTAGGATGTTCTCTGACATGAGTCTCTGTTCTGCTTCTTCACTGATCATGCAGGCCATTGACCCTGTATCAAGCAACCCTTGCAGCTGGGCAGAACCACTGATCATCACTGGGGCATGGAATAATTTGCTGAATGGTGCAACAGTGTGGATATACTGGACAATTACTTTACAATTATTTGGCATTACTTTACAAACATTCATATACATCTCTTTAAATTCTTCATTTCCTTCGAGGGTTGATGTTTCAACACCCACACATCCCCTTGCCAAATGTGGGCCACCTAGTTTAAATGTGCCCTGCCTTGCTGGTCTTGGGGCTGTGTCTGGACCTGTTGCGCTGTGACATTAAATCTGTGCTTGTGCTGTTGCAGTCTTTCTTCCAGTGACCTTGCTTAAAACAGCCCATGCAGAGATTCTCCTGCCTGCAGTGTGCTGTCGTTGAATGTTCAAGGGACTGACAAATCCTGCATCTCCCCTGTGGAATGTTTGCTGGCCCCTTGTTTGGTGGCGCAACTGCTACTGTCTGAGCCTTCTGCTCCAGCATGTGATCCAACAGACCAATGAGTGACTGAATGCAAACACTCTCTGCTTCAGAAGACTATGGTAGCCCCATTGCAGTCTGGCAGCAGGTGAGCTCACTGGTGCTCTCAGCAGTGATGACCTCTGTTGTGGAAGTCTGGGCATGAGCACCAATATGCTTTGGTTGAACCCATCTGCCTTGTGACAGTTCTAGCCCCTCTCTGATGCTCAGTGGGGTGCTCCTGAATCTCATTTGCTGTCCACTTCTCTGCCGTTTTACACTTTAGCACGCCTGCGAGAGCTGGGTCAGGACAGTGATTCACCAGCATCACTGTGACTTCACGAGAGGGTCTTCTATGTTCTGCCCCTGCCTCCGCAGACACTCATCCGCGACATCCACAGCTTTATTCAGACAGATCCAGTAGTCCGTTGGGCTTTCTCCAGCCAAAGGAAGCGTGTTATAAAAATCTGCTAAAAGCATTGAGTAAGTTACTTCAATGAAATGCTGCTTGAGTAGCTTGGAAGACAAGCTTGGAATTCTCAGCAGGCTGTAATGATGGAATACTACGCAGGATAACTTTTACAATGTCTGTAGCCTTTCCCATCAGTCTGGAGATTATTTCTTGGGAATGCTCTTGTGGTGGAACACCCCTCTTTTTCAGGTAGACATCCATGATTTCTTCCCACTTGTGCACCGTGTGCTGGTCAGTCCCATTACCCCTGAAGTACAGTAGCTCTTTGACATCTGTCTTCATCACTAACTTTGGTCCAGTCATGTTTAAGTCAGAATGTCCCTGACACATGTTCAGACTAAGTATGGGGGTGGGCTAGCTATCTTTACCAACAGATTTATGCAGTTGACTTGTGATTTTCTCACATATTTGGTGAGCTAACTGTGTAATGAGGTGCCCTATGTCTGTAGTATTACTATGTAGACCCTTGGACTAGGCGGCTCATCAGTGTGCATGTGAGTGAAAGAGGATGAAGGATGACCTACTGCGCTAACACGCCTCCCTATGCCTGGAAAATCCCTCTGGGCATGTGCTGTTTGGGTGTGGGTGAACCAGTTAGCATGTAAGTGGAGGACAATACTGGGTTGCCTATTGCACGAGTACCCCTAACCAGAGTTGATTCCAACTCCCCCAATAGCTTGCCCCGCCATCATTGGTGTTTCTCCTTGAGTGCCTTTGGCACTATTCTAGACCCTACTGGCCCTACTACACCGTCATAAAAAATCGGCCGAGAGATGGCTCGTATCTCGAAAAACTTGTTAGTTGGGACACTCTTAAGTCAAAGTACCACTGTATATGTAACAATTTTATTCTGTTATTTTGTGTTTGCTTTATGTTGTGTATTGTCTGTCGTGTGTTAGTTGTACTGTTAATAAATGCATGCCTTTTATACATCTGAAATCTCTGTCTGAGTGATTGCCTAATGATGTCACTTCGCTCGTTGAACTGCCCTAAGCTTTCGAAGTTCTAAGCTTCTAAAGTATCGCGAGACTCTCTACGGCCATGAGCAGAGTGCTGCTGTAGAGGTGCTGCATACCTAGTCAGACTTAGGATCACAGGATGAACACTCTAACCCAGGTTGAGTAGTTATACTGGAATTAATGAATTCCATTCATATAGTGGAACTAAATCTTCCAGTAACTGGATAATTGGGATGTCTATAACATTGTTTGGTGCAGAAACAAACCATTCAAGCATAATTAATATTAATCAGTTGATTGGTTAATAAAATAAAAATTTCCCTACATATTGGTGGAGACAAATTATTGAGCTAGTTTTTCTTACAACAATGAGGCATATGTTTTAGACATTTTCCATGAAAATGCACCCATAATGATCCATAAAACAATATTATTCACATTAGGCTGAAAACAAAGCACATACTTGCTTCCGCTGTGATGCACGTGCTACCCTTCTGGGAAGAAAATATTTATTTTATAATTTATTTATTACAAGATTATAAATAAAGGGATAGAAAAAGACTCATAAAATGGGGTGGAGCTCTACTAGAAATAACAAAATGCAGCATTTCATTTAGTAAGAAGACAATTACTTGATTTTTCACAATATTTATTCACAAAAGTCTCTGTAGCGAGTGGAAGAACCATATGCTGCCACAACAGCCTGGCACCTTCTACTCATGCTGGTCACCAGCTTTGTCACACTGCTGTGGGATGGCATCCCATTCTTCAACCAGCAAGTCAGCCAATGTGGTTGTGTTGGTCACTCTGGCATGAACAAGCGTTCAATGGGGTTGAGGTCAGGACTGCAGGTAGGCCATTCCATCTTCTCCACTCCCATATTCTGGAGGTAGTCTCTGATAAACCCTGCTCTGTGGGGGCGAGCGTTGTCATCTTGGAGGATAGAGTTTGGTCCCAAACTGTTGAGATATGGAATTTCCACTGGTTGCAGAATCTCATTTCAATATCTCTCTGCATTGAGATTGACTCCAATGATGACAAGCCTTGTTTTTCCAGTGAGGGAGATGATGCCCCACACCGCTTTCACCAAAAACTGTTACCGTATCGGTGCAGCAATCAGCATAGCTTTCTCCCCATCTTCTCCACACTTTGACCCTATGATCCAAGTGCAACAGGCAGAATCTGGACTCATTGCTGAACATAACATTCCTTACTGTTTAAAATAAAGCAACCACGACATAAAAGAATTTCACTCCACAAAACAGACTTCTCCTTTCACTATTTCACCATCATGCTGCTCTCAAAACACATGGAGTTTTCTTTCTATTTGTAAAGAATTTAAATCTAAAACTTGTCTCACAAATGGCTCCAAAAACATAAGCCTGAAAACCATTGAAAGTGTGTGTAGTACCTGGAAAAATCTTTATTTTAAAGTATTAGCCTTCAGCTAAAGAAAAAAACAATAATCGCAAATTACAATATGTTTAACATGTGAGCCATTTGGTAATGATTTAAAACATAGTGAACCAAGTAACAATTCATACCCTCCATCAAAATCTGAGTGAGATACAAGCTGAATGGTAGTATGGGATGCCATCGGGGTCAAAATCCTCAACACATCAAATTTGTACGTCTTAAGATGTTGAAAATGGCCATATTGACACATTCATTTTTGATGTCTTAAGACTTTTTTTTTAACTTCTTTTTCATCACTTTTGGAGATTTATTATATTCTTTAATTATCTGAAGGAAATGATTAAATACAGGTATGGCTTCAGACCATTCTGTCTTATGTATAACACTATGTAACAAATTTTTATTTTTATTTTATTCCTGGGTACAAAGTGTGTTTTCCTAACCCGTTATGCCTAA
>JAAGVU020000568.1:0-11153 GCA_011763525.2 Mormyrus iriodes | reverse complement strand
ATTCCCTTAAATAAAATAACATTCCCATGGTGGCATACCACATACCAAAAGTACATAAAATTGTGACCACACATTTTATGGGTGTCACAGTATGGAAGTAATATTTGCTCAGGTCTTACAATATAAGTAAAACAAGCAAGCAAATTTTATTTATATGGCTCCTTTCTCAGCCATAGTCTCAAATGGATCGATTCTCCCATGCACTAAAGTAAAAAAAAAAAGCACATTGACTTAAGTCTCGGGTTTAGGTGCACTTAGGCTAGCTACGCACTTTGGCCAGAGAAACCATAAAATATGGGCATGTTGCATGTATATGACCCTTACGTGCATTCTGCCACTGAAGCACTATTGCATTTTTTAATACATGCCCCGGAGGACTGTACTAAGTCAAGCGCATCTACATGGCCAAATGCAATATTGCAATTTTTAAATTTACAAGTAAATGTTACAATCCAAAATTCATGTGTATAATTCGTATAATTATACAAGAATTATATAACACAATATTATATAGAACCTTATCAATTCACCTGTTAAGCAAATCAATTAGGCTAAAGGACTTGTCAATTAACAGAATAAACCTTTCAATTAAAATAAGTTAAAAAGAGGTTCAAAGGAAGTAGTGTGTCCTTGCAATCCTAAGTTGTAGTGCATGTTCTTGTATTCCTGTGAGAGTAGAACAGACAGTGACGCCCTTGTGCACTAGTGACCAAAATTGTGGAAAAACTTCAAATTTTTAGAGACTGTGGAACTTTATTCAACTGTTGCTCCAGTTACTTATTTAATCGCCCCATGTATGATATTTGTAAACATTCTTTGATTGTTTATAAACATTACCACCAATATCTTGTAGTAATTTTTTAAAGTGTAATGCCAAAAATGCTAGGTGTTTCCACAATTTTGGCCACTAGTGTACTTTAACTGACTAACACTGAATGCATCGTGTGTTTCTGGGTGGAACATCAAATATTTCATTTTAATCCAATATGGGATGCAATCTGTCTTGTATTTTTATACACACACACTACATACAGGAGTCCTGTAGCAGCCAAAAATGTAATAACACGTCAATAACCTAGCATGTCAATAACATAGCATGTCAATAACGTAATAGATTTCTCCATTCTTATGTAAGAAAAGTCAATAATGTAATTTTTACATTAAGAATGGAAAAATTATTATGTTATTGGCATGTAATTACATTATTACTTAGCCTTGGAAGATGCTCTCCTTCCATGATGCAAAAAAACTAATACATGCCTTTATAACTTCCAGGTTCAACTACTGTAATGCCCTCCTTTCTGGTTGCCCATCCGCATCCTTACATAAAGTTCAGTTAGTGTGAAATGCAGCAGCCAGAGTTCTTACAAACACTAAAAAATATGATCATATTAGCCCTGTTCTATGCTGTCTTCACTGGCTTCAAACTAAGTATTGTACTGACTACAAATTACTACTATTAACTTACAAAGCACTGAATGGCCTTGTACCAGAATATGTTAGAGATCTACTGGTCTCTTACAAACCTGCTTTCCTGCTTCAATCTCAAGGAGCAGGATATATATTAGTACTTACAATAGAAAAAAACGGCAGGCTGCAGGCTGTTCTCTTACAGAGCTCCGCAGCTGTGGTACAGTCTCCCAGCAGATTTGTGAGATTCAGGCTCACTCTCAACATTCAAGTCTAGCTTATTGGGACTCTAGTTCTAGCTCTAGCTAACCATTCAATCCCAGTTAGGCCTGCAGTGTGAGGTGCAGACCTGGGTGGGGATCGGTGCCATTGGCTTTGGATGAACTGAACTGTCAGTGCTGTCACTCTGGCTTCACACTCCCTTGTGGAATTGGAGTGTTGATGTTCAGGGACTCCCCTTGCCTGCTTGTCCACTTTCCTCTCCTTCCAACTTATGCTAGCATACCATTACCTGCTGGAGCTTACATATTGCATTCACCTAAGAGTACGTTCACACCACAGATAGCGATAGTGTCAGCGATGCTAGTGAACGCTGTGGATGCTCTGATGTAGGCGGAGTGGGCGGCGACAAGGCCGTTTGGAATGCTAGGGCTTGAAAACTTTTTAAAGGAGCCGCAAAGCAAACAAACGTAGTTTATTTGTGCCAACTCCCGATAGGGTCTAATTTGTCAATTCGGTATTGTTGTGTACCAGTTAACTGCATTCCTGCTTAAAATAATGCGTTCTGGAGGGAAAATGTTGCCTATGAATTGTGTTGTGCTTCTTTTAAAATGTATCTTCTCACTATGGATAATCGCAAAGTAGTTGCTTTTGCAGCACTGATTTACTGCAGCAAAGACCTTGGTGATCGCAGTGGGTTCACCCGATTCTCCAGGCCCGTCAGCAGCACTGGAAATATGACCAGCTGGTGCAGGAGTTGCGACTGGATGACAGCAGGTTCCAGTCATATTTTATGCTGGACAAGGGGCAGTTTGACAGCCTGCTGTCAAAAATGGGGCCCTGCATTGCTAGGCTGGACTCCAACTTTCGGCGCACTATTTGTTCAGCTGACCACATCAATTTGTCTATGGTGAGTTTGATATTTTTATTATAATTTTTTTTTTTGCTTTGGGTTTTATATGATCTAGACATCTAATTTCAGTGTTTACTTGTTACACTCTAAAAAGTTCAACTCTGATGTACTCAATTTTTTTGGTGAAACATCCATCCATTTCCCAGAACCGCTTATTCCAATTCGGGTCGCGGGGGGTCCGGAGCCTATCCCGGAGGCTGCAGGCGCAAGGCAGGGAACAACCCAGGATGGGGCGCCAACCCATCGCAGGGCACACTCACACACCATTCACACCTATGGGCAATTTGGTAACTCCAATTAACCTCAGCATGTGTTTGGACCGTGGGGGGAAACCGGAATACCCGGAGGAAACCCCACGACGACTGCACCTGCGTGAACATGCAAACTCCACACACATGGAACCTGGGCGCAGACGTGAACCCTGATCCCACAGGTGTGAGGCAACAGTGCTAACCACTGCACCACCGTGCCACCCCTTGGTGAAACATTTTTACACTTAAAAATACTGGGTAAATTGTAAAGCTGTGAGATTATTTGCCACCCAATCTCACTGACCCCCAATCTACGTGATGTACGTAATGCTTCGATTCCTCTGTAAGCAGGATGTGAGTCACTGGGCCGGCTACTTTGAGCAGTTGTTTAAAGCTGATCCTCCAGATATTTACAATACTTAACATTCATGACAAAAACTTCACATGTCATTATCAAGTGTTTGGGACTGCAAATGGTATTTCCTTTGCTTCAAAGACTCAAAAAAATACCCCTGTTTACACTTCATTTATAATAATGAGTCTGCTCATTTTATAGTTCATCTTAAAATTAACACATTAGGTTCAGAATAAAAAAAGACACGTCTGACAGGATTTACTGACCTAGACCTGACACTTGACATAGATAACGACGGCGAAGTACGAATGAAACATAAATCTCTTAACATCGTTTAGCAACATATTTTCTTTGCCCGTTTAGATTTAACGAAGCTATAATGAAGAGCCAATATTCCAGTGCTTACATATAGTACTCCACCACTGTCTTGCTAAAAATTCCCCATTCTACCTTTAATTGAGTTCCATTTAAGGTGGAAACGATAATAC
Organism: Mormyrus iriodes; assembly: GCA_011763525.2. NCBI lineage: Eukaryota > Metazoa > Chordata > Actinopteri > Osteoglossiformes > Mormyridae > Mormyrus > Mormyrus iriodes. The sequence continues at coordinate 7,517 of JAAGVU020000568.1, read as the reverse complement.
TGTGATGACATGTGATTTGGAATATGTCATCAGGGGGGTGTTTAGTGGTTCAGAGGATTAGCGGGACTTGATTTTGATTAAATGACAAACACCTGGAAGAAGCTTTATGGGGGGAGGACTTTGTTGAGAGGGGGGAGAGACGGCAGGGTCGTTTGGTGGGGCATGGATGCTATTGGTCGCTCAATTGACAAGAAAGGATGTTTGGGGCAACGTTGGATTAACCTGCGGATGGAGTGACCGGCGAGGGACGTTTGAGAAGACCAGTGTGACGTATTGTTTTTTTGTGTGTTTTTGGTGGGCATTCGGGACGCCGATGCCCACAGACTGAGCTACAAACACACGGGAGGGTCTTAGCGGCTGCTGCACAGAGGGAAGTTTTAGTCTTGTTAAATGAAGTGTGTGTGTGTGTGCGTGTGGGTGTGAGAGAGAGTGTGGGGAATGAGGGGGGGATATCTACTACGGTTTAGCGTGGAAAGTGGGTGGTTTATTGGGAAATGTTTTATATGTATCGAGCAATTAAGCCTAGTAATTACCCTTTTTAGAATGACTGACTGCTTGCTGTGTCTTGTTACTGAATTTATGGTGATTATTTATGCATAACAAAGAAATGTGTTAAAGTCAAACATCCCTTTTTTGGACCTTTTGGGGGTGTGCAATACTGCGTGATGGTGGGTGGCACTAGTTGCTGGCTTGATGCTCAGTAGGTTGGATAGGGTACCCGTATTCCTGCCTGCATTCACCTAAACCTGGTATTTTTATGAATAGCATATTTTGTCAAGAATAAAGGAAAGTACTTGTTACTGTTTTCTGTGTGTGGGTTTTTGTGTGGAATCTGGGGACGACTACCAGACCATACCAGTTTACAAAAGGCGGTGGCAGCTTAAATAGGAACGTTGCTGTTACATTACAATACGAAGCCAGCTTCAGTTAATTGTACCGAGAGTGCAGGACAAGTTATTTCAGTGTTACAGTAAATGGCTCTGCTGCATCTGAACGTTTCATAAGAATAGGAAATGCTAGTTACAGCTGCTGTACCACGAATACAGGCAGACATTAGTATGTTAAGGCACACTCTGGCAAGCCGTTTTTATATTTAGCTAGATATACACGTATATTGCAAATGTGTATATATAATGCCATTTTAATTCAGCTGGAAATGTCACGAACGTGGGGCGAGACAGTAGGGCAGGACACAGTCCAACGCAGGAGCGCGTGTAACAATAACCACCCCGTGTGGGGACTTTATTAGTGCCAGGAGCAGGGCACACAGACAATGACAGGCTACAGCAACATCAATGACTGGGAGCACAGGACTGGGGAACTCTTATACGCTGGGACACATAGGAATGAACGAGGGACACCTGTGACTGATTAACAAGAGGGCAGGGACACAAGGTAACGACAATGGGCTACAGGGGTGGCTGATTAGCAGCCCCACCTGTGGGAAACATTGGGAGCAAACTAGGAGGGCAGGGCTGGAGGTGACAGGAAAACTTGATAGGTGTGTGGTTTAATTAAATGTTAAAACGGCTTGCTATATCACACTTCATCCTTGCATACTGTCAAGGGCAACGTTCAAAGTAAACTGAACTGCCACTTTATACACACCTAGCATGCGCGGAGAAATCTGATACAGAAGGTTTGCGCAGTGTTCAAACAAGAATAAATTGCACATTTACCTTGAATTTTGGAAAGTTGTATTAACCGTGGGATTACTGGGCAGATTGGTTGTTGGAACAGACAAAGGCTGATTCTAACATCAAGAAAGTAGTTAAGATAACGCGCTAACATTAGATAACGTAGCTGTGACAGTATTCAGAAAATTGCACACTATAAAGTCGTGTATGCACGAACACCTGGTCATTATTAATTGGATAACAATATTAGCTTTTGCTGGCGGGCTACTTACCAAAATTTGCAACGCAGTATCGCCACTGTGTTTCTTACCTTGTCGACACCCGTTGCCAGATGAAAAGGCAGGTTTCCCGCGAGGATATTCTCTTTGCGCGCGGTTGTTAATTGCGGCCTCATCATGACGGTCAGTATAACTTACTCAATTTCTTACGTTGTACAGAAACATGAAAAATAATGATTTGGAATAAGTAATAATTGTATTTAAAAAAAAAAACGATCCGCGTAATGACTCGTTTCTCAAATATTTAGATTGAAACCGAAAATATTAGAGATTTCTTTAAAACATATTTTATTAGTTAAACTCTTATTTATTCTTGCGATGTTAACTTAAAACAATATGTACATAAATTAACTGTTAGATTTTTAGTAATTTATTATGGTATGTCCAACTCAAACAATCACTTAGATATTCAGAGATTTTATTAAGGTAGTTTAACTTTTTTATATTGTAATATTTGCAAAGCCACTGAATTACTATTATTGGCACCCCTTGTAAAAATAAGTAAGAAGGGTTAGAAAAAAATCAGTTTGCTGAAGTACCTTCATCTTGCACTGAAAAAATGATAAAAATCTGACTTTTAATTGAAACAAGTTTGTTCAGAGAAAAAGAAATCCCTCATCAAGAATTTATAGTGATACATGTTTGATTTGCTGCAACTGTTTCACCTTCTTCTGTATCCACAGGAAGACGGACTCATAATGGTTATGGTCTAGCTGAGGTGAAGTTATCGTGCACAAAAAGAGAAACGTTACTGTACGAAAAAGAAACTTTGTTTCAAGGTTTATTGTGTACATATACAGTATGTGAAATCTTTTGTTTGAAACTCATTTGTAAGTCTTATTGTTTAATGTTCAATTTGTTTTGTTTGTGTTTCAAATAAATTCACTTAATGTATTAAAAACTAAATATTGCCCTCTTTTCTGTCCTCATATGTGCCCCCCCCCCTGAAAAAACACTGGCCTTGACCCCCCTGGTAAATTTGGTCTAGAACCGCCACTGGATAAGTGGTTACAGAAAGTGGACGGATGGATAGATGAGATTAGACAGACAGGCAGACAGACACATTAGATAGATAGATAGATAGATAGATATCCAACTTTAAATAAATCACAAGCAGTCCAGATGGTATATTGTTCTCCCCATGTCACTCCACTCCTCGTAAAACACGCCTCTACGAAGGGGCTCAAATTTCAGTTTCTCTTCCCTCTGTTAAACTACATTCCAAACCTGTGTTTCTGTTGCGCCTTTTGGAAGATTGACGCTACATCTCTGCATTTTAAGATTTTGGATAGCATACTAATTGTTGCAACTGTTTTAAAACATTTGATCGAAGGTAAGTTTCTTTTTACATCATTTAATGGAAATAGCTGTATGTGTTATGTCTGCGGTGTAAATATAAAAATGTTAACATAAAATATAAAATGCAATATTGGTTTTGAATGCTTTTTGTTTAATGCGTGTTTGATGCAAAATTTAATCGGTTGTGGAAGATAATCCAGCAAAGTGCAATAAAAGCCGATAATATAATATTCACACATCCACGGAAATGGCTAGAAAATCGTTTTTTAAACCCAGCCCTAGTGCACGCTCACTGACACGGTAGTCGTGCATTGGACTCAAACGGCGCAGCATGTCGTATCCAGCTCATCGATAAAGTCGAATACAAAGTCGAAAGCAACACGCAGTACAGAAGTTATCCTACAGGGTTGCCAACTTTGGTCAACTGACTGGACATTTTTCCCAAACGCTTCTGATGTAACTGGTTTTAGGATTATAAGGGAATAATATAGATTTGCCGTAAGATTTCTTGCGTGGGCGTGAGAGTCTGAAAGCTGAGTGTCACGCCGGCAGTAGCATCCCAGGGACAGAACGCCTGGTGGGGCACAATAAGCACTAACATGCATAATACTTGCTCAGCGAATCCTAATACAAATGCACCTCAATAATTAAATCTCAGGGAAGTAAGCAAGTGGAGACGGAGGTATGAGAGGCATTATCAACAGCAGCATTTCAGCTCACAGAACTGGTATATTACCGTGTTATACTGTCATATATATACCCCTATATATCGAATTACAAATCCAAACTTAAGCAGTAAATAATCACTGTTATAAGACATCCAAAGCAACATTTCATAGCAGGGAAATCCATTGCTTGAAGGTCTTTAACTTACAGTCAAAACAACGTAGCAATAATGCAAAATAGACTCATCAGTGACGTTCAGTGCTTGAAAAGAAAAAGAAAAAGAATTTTTGCTCAAATGGCAAATTGCCAAATCTAACTTTTAATAATTTGTCCACTTCAGTTTTTATTATCCAGCTTGTGGGGGCTAACATAACAGCTATTTGTTGGTTGAAAAGACTAATGACAACGTCTTGATGTACGTCAAATCGATTAGCGTTATATTTTATTGGCTGTTATTAGCAGGGGCCATCCTGAGCTCATTATTGAAAAGCGCGTTAAAGATGCGCAAACAGTTTTCTGCTGCTCACTTGCTTAACAAACGCTGACAGGCCGGCCCCATGCGCACCAACATATATGGCAAGATATTTCATTATCGTTGTCGTATATAATCAATGCACCACAATATTAGTTAGTTGTGAAGAAAAATATGTATTGTTAGACTGAATTACTAATCATGTCGTGCACTGCTCAACAGCGACATCTGGTGGTGCCTGACCCCACCGGCCCCTAAAGTAAAGACGCCACTGAACGCCAGATGCGTGAGAGTTGGCAACCCGTATCCCTTCCCTCTCTAAGAAAGGACTCAGATTAAAGTTTTTTCTTCTCCTTGTTTAATTGCATTCCCAAAACTGTATTTTTGTGTGACTTTTTAAATGATTTACAGAGACTATTTAAAGCAGAGAATATTCAGCTTGGAACACTAAGTGCGGTTAATAACTGAAGAGACCGTCATTTTAAGTTATTACTCAGCAGTGAAGTACACTAACCCCTTCACATTCGCGCATTTGACATTCGCGGTTTCGGTTATTCGCGAGTTCGCAGTGAACAATTAAAGTGGACATGGAATATAAAATGTTGTCAGCATAACTTACAAGATGGATTCCAACTCTAAAAATCCTTATAGGTTTAACACCGTAGGTGAAACTGGATTAAACGGGAATATTTCTGGAGTTTGCTGAAAGATTGCAGAAACTTGCAGACGATGCGTTAGTTAAAAACAATGCTGAAAATGATTTGGATCACATAAAATAGTGTGAAATATAAATATTAGTCATACATAATATTTGTTAGTGTAGGTGCATACTAGATCTTTAATATTAATTAGATATAGTCTATTAAATAAAAGTTAATGCTTGGGGACTTCGCGCGTCTTTGTCTCAATAACCAGCCTCATTCACATGTTAGCTGTCTTAATTTGTAACCGTGGAATGTCGCGTTTTTCGCAGTAACTTTTAAACTTATCAGTGTCGTTAATTTAGCATTTTTAATAATGAGTGACAAAACGTAGTGCTCAGGGTTGCCAACTCTCATGCATTTGGCGTGACACTCATGGGGAGTTCTGGACTTCGTTTGGGCTTGATGTCTTGTTGGGCTGATATTCAGCTTCTTCCACCTTACTCTCATCTCTGGCCCAGAACATAGATTGACTATATGATGAATCTTGTTAGTGACTGGGTCTGTCAGAAGGTAATTCGTAGTCTGCTATGACTACATTTCAGTCTGCTAATAGTCTTATTTCAAATCAAATGAAAATGAAAAACTGTGCCCCATACAACCCTTCCAGAATGTCCCTAATTCTTGGTAAGGGGTAGGCATAAGTCCTGTGTCACAGCATTTAGCCACCTCTAATCCACACAAATCCTTTTCTTATCGACACTGGGGCAGCCCATGGAGAGGTGACTTTTTCAATAATCCCTAACTGCAACATTACTTCTATTTGGTCCTTCATAAATACTTTTTTTGAAGGACCGCAGTAATATGGTTCTTGCTGACATGGTAGTGCTTCACCTGTTATGATACGATGAGTGGTGGTTCTTGTTCAGCCAGCTGTCTCTTCAAAGACATTGTTGAACTTTGTTAGAAGTTACTGAAGCCAAAGGTGGATTCGCTCAGTTACTTCTGTATCTACTTTATACTGAATCAGATCACTAGCTGCTACAGTTGTATTGCATTTCATTGGCTTGAATGGGTAGTTGCAGATGATATGAAACAGGGTTAATGCACTGGAGGATCTTGAAGGGGCTGGTGCACCTGGGGCATAGCTTGCTTGAGGGGAGACAGAGCTTGTTGTCAGTTGTACCTTGTCCTGGGTGGAGGAGTGGCGTGGGATGGCGCTGACAGTTAACATCCGCTTCGTTCCATTGTATTTTGGGTCAGGTCAATATGAGCTGCTTCCCAGATTTGGCTGCTCCTCCAGAACCAGGGGCCTTATTTATCAAACTTTGTGTAAATTACATTAAAAAATGCCTATGCATGAATAATATATGTGAAACCAAATGGTAAAATGTAGTTTAAACCTCTTAAAAAATATCTTATTTTAACCTAACGGTTTTGTTATTTATCCTTAGTTTTCTGCTGTAAAAGCAGCCAACGGGGCTGGTGTACTTTTCCTTAATTTTATCTATTCACTTTTTCTGCTTTGTGAGCATTCTGAGGACTAATTATTAGTATTATTATTATTGTTATTATTATTATTATTATGCAACAATGGGTTTTTCTTTCTTTTAGTTGCATTTTTAATAATAAATAGTAGATAACTGGGTAAATAAGTTTTTTCATAAAGTTTTTGTAGAACCACAAGGGAATTAAAATATTCAGACTCTGGGTGCTCTCTCGCAGGTTACAGTGAAACAAGTGCTCCATTATAAAGACTGGACATCACTGCAATTGTAGTTTTTACATTTGCCTGTTTTCCTACAGCATTTACAATGCAAATCAGACAAAGTGTAAAGACATTACACGTAGGGTAAACAGTAAACGTATAAGTAGAAATAATCCTGGTGGTTTATGAAACTTGTAATATTCTAATCTTGCCATTTATGTAGTCACTAGCAAGAATGCCATTATACCATATCACATTCTCCTGACTATAGGCTATTTTTATATGTTGATCTATGCTTGGGAACCTAATTCACACTTAGTGCAACTAGTACTAATTACAGATATTCGCAAATCAAGTCAAGTCAAGTAGGTTTATTGTCATTTCAGCCATATACCCAGTACACAGTGAAACGAAACAACGTTCCTCCAGGGCCATGGTGCAATTGCAAAAAACAAAACACACGAGACAGCACAAGTGCAAACAAGACAAAGTGGCAAGTGCGACGAACAATACAATAAGACACACTACAACACAGCACAATAAATGCAAGTACACAGTACACAGTGCAGCCGACATCAACAAGAGAATGTAAACAATACTTATTGGCAAAAAAGGCAAAGGCAAAAAATGCAAGGTTATAGCAGCGGTAGAAAAGTGCAAGAAATGCAGATATGAACATGAGTGGACAGTATGACAATGTAATGGAAAGGAAGAATCATGAGTGAAAAAAGTTTACAGCATGTAAATAAGGGGAATGGTATGGACTGAGTATGTTGTGAGGGGACAGCAGTTTGGAAGAATCTTAACCAGTTCCGT
>JAAGVU020000567.1:0-11161 GCA_011763525.2 Mormyrus iriodes | reverse complement strand
AACAACCCCCAAAATTGCAACCTGCAAGTTGATTTTGGTATCATTTCATAATATTTTAGAGTGTAGTGTGTCTTCCATCCATCCATCCATTTTCTGAAACTACTTGTCCTATTCAGGGTCCCGCATAGCGTATCTTTTTTTCTGAAATAAAATGAAATGCCCCAAAATTATTTGTTTCAACAGATTGGAGACATGGAAACCATTTCAACATTATTGCTTGAATAATGAATTTAGAGTAAACTTCCTATAAGGGTTATGTTTTTAGGTATGTTTTCCTGAATTGGATGGGGCCCGGTCGGCACAATATATTGGGGGGACCCTGCACGTTCTGCTGAAGGTACGCAGGGGTGCAAATGTGACATTTTGGGTCCGGAGATCCAGAATACCCTGGGTACAGGTGCAATTTGCCCATGGGGAAACCAAAAAAGAGGAAGCAGAAGAAGACAAGAAAAGTACAGAATGAAAGTGAAGAAGCCAGACAATAAAGGGTGCAATCATAACAGAAGTGGGAGGAGATCATGGAAACCCCATCATAGAGCCACCTGTAAGGTCTCTCCCGGGGTAGGAACGCCCGTGTTCATTGGTGGCATATGTACATTTATGGTGCTATGACTGGGAAAACTAAGGGCCATGTGTGGAATTTAAAATGTAATCCCTTGTTTAGGCACCAAAACAATGAAAGAAATCACATGAGAAAAGAGAGGAACAGCACAATCAGATGCTGTTGTTTCACAATACACAAGCATTTATTGGGGAGTTTGTATCTTAAATGTGAGACTATAAAAATATTTGGTTTGGTTTGACCATTATGGTGGATTTGCATAATGCGTAATAAAAACTTCGTACTATGTAAAAACTGTAAAAATCTATAGAGCAACTGAAGATGATATTGTTTAAAAAAATCACATTCACATCTGCTAGGAGGAGTCTGTAGAACTTAAATTTCACAGTTTCTAGGTTAAAGTTAATGTTGACTACAACCTCAAAAGATTATTTTTTAATTTATATGTATTTTTTTTCTTTTTAGGAAGCCCTAATGGTCTTCCAGAGTTTTTAGACACTGAAGATATGAAGTATGCAATGAACTCACTCCATAGGCAGCTGCCCTTGTGCACACCATCTAGACTGTGTAATGCTGACCAGCCCAAAGACATTATAGAATGGCTCTCTTAGCAGTATTCCATCAAGGAAAGAGCATTTTAACAGACATTATCCCTGTATAAGGGACAGGAAACAGGAAATAATACAGACCCTTATATAGGTAATATTTCCAACTGCATGTAAGCCAATATCCAAAATACACTCCACATAAGGGACACTGTTTCCACAGTAATTTTGAGCAGATACTATTTTAATAAATTAATTTAAATTTATTTAAAATGTATTTATTTAAAAATTAATTTTAAATAAATTAAGTTTATACTATTAAGAGTTATTTATCATTGCAATTAAAAATAATTATCGAGTCCAAGGACACAAGGACACAAGGACAGCAGTGTTATAATTAATTTCTTCCCTTGACACCAAATGGATCAGAACGCAACATTTACCATTTAAATGTCAGTCAAAACAAGTGCACAGTAATGAAATGACACTGATACGGTAATTTTCCCCCCTGCATCTTTTAGCCTTTTCTTAAATACTTCCTGTGACATTTTCAAGAGTTCTCTGTGAAATCAGATAATGCATGAAGGGCATGCAGGAATCATGTTAATCTACTTCAGCTAGTATCCGTTTGTCTAGAGCACCACACACAAACCTCACATTTATTTTTGCCCATTTCAAATTGGGTATTGGGTTTGTCTAAATAGAATGACTGATTTCAGTTACATCAATATATTGCAGGTCTCTATTTTTTGTGTTCTTAAATGGAGTAGGAAAAATATTGTGTAAGCACTGAAATTCATCCATCCATCCATGCATTTTCAATACCCTATGAAATATGTATGCAAAATATTGTGATTAGTTCATTGCATCCCTATTGATTCTTTTTGGAGAGGTTGGAAAATGAAGAATATTCGGTAACACTTTCTATGAATGCCATGTTCGTAAGAATCAATGAACACATTCATAACACATTATAATGCATTCATAAAGATTTATAAGCATGGCCATAAATATTTATAAAAAAGCATAAAACATTACAGTTGTGTTTATTATGCATTATGAATGCTTTATGAAGCTCCCATCTGTAATGCACTATAGATACCTTCATAAAGCAGTACACAGCATCCTTAATTCTGATACCGGCCGTTATGAAGCATTACGAAGGTATCCATAATGCATTATAGATGACAGCTTTAAGCAAAGGGTTACTGAACATACTTATAATTTTGGCATCTGAAATATAGCACAGAAAATGTCACCCAATAGCCAGGTGGCATAAATCATTTTAGTGTAAGAAAGTCTGCATATCACAAAGTGTGGAACCCAAGGTGATAATCTGCTCCATGCCCCCATTCAGTGTGAAGTGATTCAGTTTCCACACAATCACAGTGCAGATGGGTATAAAATAATGGCAAATAAATGACACGTCAGCCATGAATATAATATTCAAGACACCTGGGCATTTTAAAGCCGTATCATTAAATATTAAATAACACAAACAAGTGATTTATTACAGTGATAACAGTATTAATTAAATCCGTTATTCAGCTTATTAGTCAGTAGCAGTAAATATAGCCTCACTTATCTGTATGCACATATAAAATACTAATGCACCACAATAAAGGAAGATTTAATGGCAGTCATTATTTACTGTATATTTGCTGGAAAAGTTTTCTTTAGAGAAATCACAGTGGGTAGTTCCTCTTTTGCTGGCAGTTCCATATAAGAGTCAGATGTTAGCGTTAGAGTCGAGTTGAATAAAAGTGTAAAGTTCTGGCAGCACTCAGAGGCAGCCAGTATGTGTAAGGATAACACATGAGGAACATTACTTATGTGTAGGATATGCAGTGATAAATGTATTATGAGCCTGATTTAGTTTTCGATAATTCCAACAGTGAGGGGGTGCCTATCCAGGAGCTTAGAGAAACAGGGTGCATTTGGTATATTTTATTTATCCAAAGCAAAACACATATTATAAGAAAACAGAGTGAGAGAGCTGCCTATGTTTTAGAAACGACACCACCTAAAATCACTAAACTGACATTTTCTGTTTCAGGAGAATATACAGATTCTACTACAACATGGTATATTGGCTGATATGTTCATTTTTTATGTCAATATGCATTGTAACCCCTGTGTTATTTTTTGGGTCGAAGTTACTCCAGTCCATTTTCAAAATGAGGATAAATTCTACAGAATCTAAAATTTAGAACGGAAGAAGTAAAATACACAAGGGGTAAACCAACATTGTAAACAAAGCCTCTTGCCAGGGACTGTCTACAAAGTGCATTCAGTATGAAAGTGAGAACTAAGCATTGATACTGGAGCATTTCTGCTATGATTTTCTAACAGTAAAATCTGTGAATTTCTTCCAAAAACAGCATTTGGAGTTGCCTTTTAAAGTATAATTAAATAAATCCTGAAAGTGATGCAATAATTTGACACATAAAATATGTAATATGATGTGATTACACTTTTTATTCATCAAGATTTAATCCATTGCATGGTATAAATTGTAAAAAGGCTATCATTGTTTCTTCTTTTCTTACATTCCAAAGTGATGGGTGTGGGGACAGTAACAACTACATTCCTTTAACAGTATGCAAGTCTTTATAGGTATATTGAAACTTATCTCAACAGTATTCATTGTGTAGGCCACTGACTTTGAAAAAAATAGTGTCAAAATAGTGTCGCTTTAGTAATAAAACAATATAAAATATCTGAATGTTTCAATCACGTATGTGTAGCCAACCTCTATGTCTACGCTAAAAATGTTTAGCATGTTTGTGTTTTGTACAATTTCTCAGCACCTCTGAAAACAGGTTTTTGAAAAGTGCACTTTTAAAGTTGATTTAAACAAAAAGTCGAAGAATGCCATTGTAAATGGTCTCTGATTATTGGTGCTGAGTTTTTGCTGATTAAAAACAAATGTAGCACTCTGGGATAAATGTTTTTTGGATAGGATAAATACTGAAAAATGTCAAGGCATGTCAGAGTACCTCAAAAGTGGGTAAGAGGGCTCAGACTCTAGAGGCTCAAGGGCCTTGCTGTGATCACCATGCTGACCATGAGATCTGAACCTGTGTCCCCCTGATTACAAGCATAGCATCCCAATCCACAAAACCACACCCCCAGGTCTGTGTACAAGTTATAACTTATGAATTTTAACAGAAATATAATAAATTGTAATTCACCCAGAGTTGTGCACTTTCAGAGACACTTTCAGAGACACTTAAAATTGTTTTTGTTCTGTAGATTCCTTATTTTGATCAGTAAATGGAAACTACATAATACACAGTTCACCTTGCACTGGTACAGCGGCTGCAGCTAAGTGTAGATGATCTGCTGGAGGGCTGGTGAGTCCGGCGCACACACCTTCTCGGTCCCTCTCAGCCACACAGCTGCAGCTAAGTGTAGATGATCTGCTGGAGGGCTGGTGAGTCCGGCGCACACACCTTCTCAGTCCCTCTCAGCCACACAGCTGCAGAGCCTAGCTTACAGCAAATGTATAATTCTCTCTTAGACTTTAAGGCAACGGCTGTGTTTTCTAAAAACCTCAGGAAGCCTGTCATTGAGGACACAGCACCCATAATGCATGAATAATGAATATCTGATACAGTGATGCAGCCTTCCATCACATCAAGCATAAAGTAACTCACACAACTCAGCAATGTGGCTCATGGGAAGTTCAAAATGAGTCTAGCAGTTGCTTAAGGCCTGTACATTTCTGTGTTCTGGGACATTATTAACCAGTCAGCATAAACAATGCTCATATCACATCTTAAAACAATTTTCATAGCATTTTAGCATTTGACATGTTCAAAGGCTATTTTTCCACTTACAATCTTCAAAATAAGTTATAACAGAAAAGGCTCTTCTTTTAATTAATTTTATGCAACTGTATCATTGACCCAATCAATCAAAAAAGCCTGTGTCGCATGCTTGCTATTTTTGATGAACTCTGATCCGTAGTCAATTTTCAAGGGGTATTTTCAGTAGTTTACTCATGAGAGAAGCCTGCAGCATTACTCTGCTTCCATGAAGAGACATCTCATGTGTTGACAGGTCACTTGCACATCTTGGAGAAGGGTACAGCTCTCAGATCATGGTTAGTGTTACTCCCTCTACTTCTTGCGTATTGTGGCAGATTACAGGAACTGAGGCATATAGCAAAGAGTACAAAGAGTCTCCCTGCAGGAAGGCAATATTTATTTGAAAATGTATGTACAAAGGCAGTGGTGATGGGGGAATTAGTGAGGCCCTGTGTGGTCTGCAGGGTTCATGACAGTGGTCGGCACTGGTCAGGACTCAGCTGCAGGTGTGGTCCCGAGGCTTGCCGTCTAGTCGCAGAGAAGTTCCAGTTTGCAGACAGTGCTGTCGAGCTGCGGCTGGGCTTTAGGCAGAGCCAGATGCCTCCCAAAGGTGAGCCAGCTGGCGTGAGGAATTGGGAGCGGAACGGCTTTTGACAGCTGCTGCTGAAATACCCTTTCTGCCGGGTAGTTTTGTAAATACCTTTGCCCATGGCACAGATGGTAGAATGTTTTCCACTGTAGAAACGGAATGCCTTTATGAATGACGGCCTTACTGACCTCATTAAATTCCACACATAGTCTCACCTCAGTTGTGTCTTTCTCAAGAATTAATAGCTGCTTAGGGGTCCACTCTGCCTCTACATTTACTTCATCAATAATTCTTTTCTCAATCACTTTGTTGAATTTTTGGTTGGTACCTTCAATCACGTAGTATGGAACATATCTCAGGGCCTTTCTGTGAATATCCAGTGGTTTTTAATTTGAAATACTGACTCACATTCCTTAACTAACTCAACTTAAGCTGCCTGAAGATTGATCTACTTTTAGCATTTTGCTTTTGGATGTAATTTTCCAGAGGTCCAAATAAAAACATGCTTTTCCCCAAACAATTCCTCGAATCATAAGGACCATGTTACTCCGCCTAGACTGGGGACACTGGGGCCTTGTCCTGGAGCCAGGCCTGGGGCAGGAGCTCGAGGGCGAGCACCTGGTGACCTGGCCGGGCATAGCCCGAAAAAATAACATGGGTCTGCTCTCCTGTGGCACTACCAGCAGGGGGAGCCATAGGGGTCGGGTGCAATGTAGATCGGGTGGGAGATTATCTCTCAGCTGGCCTGGGAACAATTTGGCGTTCCCCCAGTGTCAATGCCACAATAGTCCTGGAAGGTCTGAAAAAAGTCTCTCCTATGCAGTGAGGTAATATGGCTCATTTCACCTTATCCTCCACCTCAGATAGTCCACTTGCAATTCCAGAAAACTTGAAGGACTTCACAGTTTATATTCCTAATACAAATCGACTTTGCTGAGGCTGAGCGGTCTGGGAGGCATTACCTGAGCATAAGCCATGACGGGTTCTGTTAAATTGCACTTACTGGACATAAATTCTACATCTTTGATTGAACAAGAACACAAAAGCTCACAGGTCTTCATTCATCGCCCAATGGTTATGGTGTGGTTCAATATCCTCTCATCAATTCTTAAGATCCTTACATAATTATACAGGAAAATTCTCTTTTTACCTACCCAATCTTGCTTTTCATGAGACATACAGACAGGTGAGACCAAACTTGGGGGTCACAGCACAGGGTCAGCCAGCCTGCAGCACTCCTGGCGATGGGGGTTGAGGGCTTTGCACAAGGGCCCACAGAAATGTGGCTATTCTGCTAAGACTTGAACTGGCAATATTCCTAAGAGACTAAGCCTGTTGAGCCACACAGTGGGACTTATTTAAAATAGAAGGTTTAAGTCATTCTCATGACCCCACAGAGGAAAAGCATGCTGGTGATGTGGCTCTGGGTATTGTTCAATGTGACGTAGCGTATGTGCCCCACATACAGGCTTAAATGTGACTTTTTTGGCCTGTCCTTCTTAACCTCCAATAAGTAAGATCACTGGTAGATGATATCTAACAGTTACATACTTTAAAATGCTGTATTGTATTAGCAGTTGTGTGTTTAAACATACTGAAACACATAGTCTTTTGGAATGACCCTTTAAATTGTATATTGAATGTTGAATCATTTTTGCGTAATGAGCCACATAATTATAATTTTTGTGTTCAATCCATTTCTCTTTTTTGTAGGTCACCGTTCAAATGGTCAGGTAGTAATTAACAAAAAGACACACTTCTGCCATTAACTATAGTAATTGTTTACAGACGGTCCCACTAAAACCCACCGAGTTCATTTTCTGATGTACTCTAAGGCAAATGGACCTGGATCTAAATATACAACCAACTCTGTAAATAAAAGGCTAAAATGTACGTTATGCAATTCCAAGTAATAATTGTAATGATGTGCCTTTTATGCAATTTACCTTCTCGGGAGTTTAATATATGCTATTCAAAGTGAACGTCTTCAGATGGAACTGCTATTAAAAAGGTTTCCTTCTATGAGAAGCCGGGGACCTGTGTGTTAATGGGGTCATTGTGTTGATTGCTGAGCTGCTCTGTTATTTGAATTATAGCCCAGGAACACAGACAGACTACAAATGTGTATTTAACTGTGTGTTTCCTTTCCTGCACTTTGCATCCCTTTCAGTTATAGTTATACTTTATAATTAGTGGATCAGGGCTAATCACTGAAAGGATCACTGAAATGACCTATGGCTCTCGATATGTATATACAATGAAATGCCTTCAGCAAATCATTAGGCCACTGTTTTGGACATTCATAAAAACAATGTCCAGAAAGGTCACAGTCGCTAAACACATTTCACACAAAAGATTTCTCATAATGTGGCAGTAGCATTTAATAGATCACACTGACATTATTTTAGGAATAATTTCTGTAAATTAACATAAAATGTCCCTCCATCAAATGCACATTGTGTACAGGATCTGTAAAAGCTCAGGGGACCCCTGGAGAGGAGGCTTGTCGATCAAAATCCGTACTCCTGAAGTGTGAACTATTTAGAATTGGTTCCTGGCTCGAGGCCCACGCCCTCAGCCCTCTTAATAATCCTGAGGCCCACCCAACAGGACTAGGCCCTTAACCCCCAGCTCCAGGGACTCTACATGCTGGCTGAGCCTGTGCTATGAGCTTGCTCTCACTTGAAAGTGTGTCTTATAGAGTGCAAGATAGGGGCAAAGTGAAAAGAGAATTTCTGGGTGGGGATTAATAATCACCTCAATTCTCTTCTATCAACATTTCTCAACCATCTCAACCCAGTTTAAAGCCCGGGTCCTGATCACCTAAAATGTAAGAAACTGCAACATCATTCTGACTTGTCGTTGTATAAGTGGAGCCCAACTTATGAAAATGCAGCTAGTCTCCAATGATCTCGCAGATAAACTCAAGAATCACTCTCCTCACTTATTCCAAATGCAGTATGAATTACATGTATGACTTTGTGTCTTACTGAGCAGCAAAAGGCATTTTGAAGGCACACAGAAAGCAGGGCAGCGGTAGCACCCGTTGAAATATGCCGCCACTGGCTGTATTCCCTCTCTTTTGCAGGCTGTTTCCCTGGGACGCGAAATGACAAGGACATTAACGGGTAGCCATTAAGAAGCAATCTGGCGTTCCCCATCTGCCAAACTACTTCAGATCTGGATGTCGTTACTGTCCACATGGGATGTTTCTGTTTTCTTCTCTCTCTCTTTCAGCACTTGATAAAGTTGAATTACAAAGAAACAGTGTCAAGCATTCAAGAGGACATATAGCACAGGGTGGTGCGGTGGGGGGGGGTTGTTTGTGCCGGGCATGGTGGCACAGTGGTTAGCACTATTGACTCACCTCACTTGGACCAGGCTTTGAGTCTTTGTTTGTGTCGTCGTGGGCTTTCCTCCGGTGTCCCCCCACAGTCCGCATCATGCGAAGGTGAATTGGAGTCACTAAGTTGTCTGTAGGTGTGTATGCTCTGTGATGGGTTGATGCCACATCTTGGATTATTCCCTGCCTTGTGCCCATAGCCTCCGGGATAGGCTCTGGACCCCTGAGACCCTGCATAGGACGAACAGGTACAGAAAATGGATGGATAGATGGATGACCTCGAAGTTATTACTGACTATTCAGCTATGAGAGACACAGGACAAAACAAATGCTACTTTGAAATACAAGCAAAATATATAAAAAAATGTAGCAATTCAGGATAATGCAGCATGTGCATGGCGACACACGGCTTAGTACTGAACTACAGAATATAGGGTTCAGATCTTATATTCTGTCCTTGGCTCTTTGTTTCTGTTATTTGCATGTTCTGCCTGGGTTTCTGTGGGTTTCCTCTCTGTCCTCTGGTTCTCACCGTCTGCCAAAATGCATAGAGTCTGAGAATTGGTGTCCATACAAACTGTGTGACCAACAATGAGCTGGCGTCCTGTCCATGGTGTCTTTGGTCCCATGCTCTTTGCTTCCTGTGATAGTTTCTAAGCGCACCATGATCCGGTAGTGGTTAAGCGCATTCGGGAAAAGCCGCGTCTGCTTTGTCAAATGTCAAATGTCAAATACAGTGAATTTCTGGCCTGATCCAGGCATGATAAGCTGTTACACTTTCTTCCCTGTACCCCTTTGAAGTGTTTTTCCAATTATACCACAGTGACATCATCATAAGTGCCGCTTTACATAAAAACAGAATCAGCAAGGTGAGCATTTGTGGGCAAAGAAAATCCTGCAAAGGTTTTTTTCAAGGTCACTGGGATCACATATCACATCAGTTATGAAAAGCAGCCAAGCCCAGCCAGCTTTATACCCCATAGTAAATGTGGTAAATAATGCAGGCCATTTTCCCTGCAGCAGCAACAGCCTTCAGAGAGCACAATCAGACCCTATAATGCTTTTTAAATGTGACGTTAGTTTTGTGTGGAGAAGAAGGGCCCAGCAAGGAAACCCTGATATAGTGTTCTGGGGGTTGTGTGTGATTCTACTGCAGACAAATGTGCCCTATAAGAACTACCGCTCATGCAGTCATGGTTTAAATAGAATGTAACATCACCTGAACTTGTGGTGATTCATGTGGTTTTGAATATTCAAAGGGGATGCCATTCAGCTTAATGCGTTAATGGTTTTAGACTATTCAGCAAGCAAAGTGTATGTTATAGGAGGGGTTATTACAGAAACAGGCGTTGTTGTGTATCATCAAAGTACTCCTAAACCACAGAGGATCAGCTGAATCATAATGCTACTTACTTCTTAAATTTACTGCAAACGACAACTATGGGAGCTTCATAAATTAAAAGCCAAAATTTTGATTAAAAATTTAGGAATATACAGAAGGTACAACATACATTTCCTAAATCAGTTGTTGCCAACGAGTCAATCACAATATGCTAGTAGTGACCCCATGCCCCCCCCCCCAAATGTGCAGCACCTCTCCCACAAATTGTTTTCTTTGCAGAAGTAGCTCTCGCTGTACAAAAAGGTTGGAAATTACTGCTGCAAATTTAGATATATTGAACTATAAGACTTTGTTGCTTTTTAAAGGCTTTTTCAACATGCTACCCAAATAGAAAACTTGTCCTACCCTCATATTAGCCTGTAAGAGAGCCAACATTTAATCTAATTTTAGTTTAAACTGTTTGCAAAGCCTAAATTGATCTATTATCTCATTGGCTTTTCCATCCAGAGGACACCACAGTCTTGGCTCAGATATCCACATTCCTAGTTGAGATCACAGCCTCAATGTGAGCTCACCACGTCCAACTGAACCTTTGGAAGATTGAGTTTCTTATCTTCCCTGCCGGCCTGACTGCTCGGCATGGCATTACTGTCCAGTTTGGATCGTCTGTCAAGGTTTGCTTGCTGCCTTGGGTTAATGATAAAAGACCTTTACTGACCACATTGCAGCAAATCGCCACAATTTCAGATTTATTTTGTGTGTGTGTGTGTGTGTGTTTGTGTGTGTGTATGGCACTTGTCAGCTCATGACTTGATTACTGTAAATCTTTACCGGCAGGACATGCAGCAGTACATGGGGTTTTCAATCAGCAGAAATGCATCATGATACACCCCTCTTTGTCTCCCTCCACTGGCTCCCTGTACACACTTGCACCAAGTCCATTGTGCATGCTTTCAGAGCTGTTACTA
>JAAGVU020000566.1:0-11165 GCA_011763525.2 Mormyrus iriodes | reverse complement strand
GTGTGTGTGTGTGTGAGTTGGTGTGTGTGTGTGTGTGAGATGGTGTGTGTGAGTGTGTGAGATGGTGTGTGTGTGTGTGTGAGTTGGTGTGTGTGTGTGTGTGAGATGGTGTGTGTGAGTGTGTGAGATGGTGTGTGTGTGTGTGTGAGTTGGTGTGTGTGTGTGTGTGAGATGGTGTGTGTGAGTGTGTGAGATGGTGTGTGTGTGTGCATGAATGTTCCCTTATTGCCTCTTATACTGTCAATGTTTACTTCCCTGTAGTGTCTGTTATTCCTAACTGTCTCTGGGTCGCTGCCTTATCCAAAATGTTTAAGAAGCAGTTCAAGATGCTTGATTATCTCTTTAGTAAATGCTTGACTTTCCCAGAATTTCTAGAAACCTTCCTTAGAGATTTCTGCTATTTAACGATTGATTTGTAAAGGTGTTGAGAACGTTTCTGAAAATCCCAAATGAATCAGGCAGGTGTCCAATAACCGCAAAGTAAATTTATGCTCATTTCCATTTTAATTAATTTCCACGGAGATTTTTACTCAGAAAGTTAGTAACACTGGCATATGAATCTTAAATAGTTTACACAGGCAACGTGGTAAGTATGTTTGGGAAATGTTCTCTGTGACCTAAATAAAACAAACTGAATGCATTCATTTACATTAGGGGGAGGTGTGTCATATGGCCAGTAGCCCCTGATGTGGTTGTCATGGCGGTGCTGCGGCTGTTGTTGCTTAGGTGGAGGTTCTGCCTCTTTATGCTGCTGGATGTTACACTGAAGAAGATGAGGTTATGCGCCACGTTATTTCCTTTAAAAACACTTTCTCAGAGCTGTCGGCTGATACTCTACAGGCTACACGATAGATTAACTACCCGATCAGCAGGAAATGACACAATCACCTGGCAGATGGAAATAATTCATATGAGTTTGTGTATCATTTATTTGTAATTGTACTTGTTAATTTTGCCCTATATGGTGTCACGGTGACTCGCGTCGTGATGTCATTCAGTGCCGGTACCAGTTTTTATGCTAGTGGAAAAGTACTGTACTGTACATTTGATACTTTCTGGAAGTACCAAAAGTACGGTAGCTGGTGCGGTGGAAAAGCACCCTAAATGAAATGAGAACTACATTGTCTCATAGGGGGTGGTAGCAATGCCCCAAAAGTGTTTGCCAAACATCATATGAAAGAGAGAAGAGAGGAGAAGTAAACTCATTACACACGCACAGGCGTACACGTCTCTGCGGACAGATCATCAGTAAAATCCCCTTTGTTTCACGGTCGTTTTGTTTATTCAAATAGCAAGTCATGAGAGTGGACAAAGTGAAAAAAGGAGGGAATTTGATTTCACTCGGAGTATAATTTCAGTCAGTCCGTCGGGCAGGGCAGTGTTGTATTTTGGTAGCCCGATGGGAAAAGTTAATATCCCCAGGACGTTGGGCTACCATTTTTGTGAGCCCTAGAAATTGTTTGTTGGCATTGTAAACGTACTGAATGGCTGATAGCATTGTGTCAGACTTCCAAGGTTAGAGGTTGGGGTGTTGATTTCCCCCTAGGGGTGTGCCCCTGTGCTGCTGTCAGTGCTGCATGGCATAGGAAATGTAGATGGTTTTGTTTTTCCTTTCTCTGTTTAGTGCCACTGAAACACTCTTACACGAGTGCGGTGGAAAGGGGGCTTCCTGCTGCTCTGCCCCGGGGGGGGGGGGGGCACTCCGTTAAGGCTATTCTTTCCTAATTTGCTTGAGAGGGAGTGCAGTCCCCTGGGCAGGATCGCAGGGAGCTTATGAGGCTGGTGCGGGAAATGCGGCCGCTGACCGGTTGTGTTATTTTATTGGTTGCTTAGCAGTGAAATATCTTATGCTTTACTTGTTAAAGGGGAAGAGGAATGGAATAGAAACTGTGTTTCAGCTAAAGTCATTTTTCATATTATTGTTTGGTCCTCTGGTGACAGGCACTGTCTTCATCTTTGGATGACGTGCAGTCCTGTGATCATTATCTGTTCATAATTCATTTTGTCATCTCTGTGAGCCTTTCTGTGTCTCACCTGCACTGCAAGTACCCCCACACGTGCCCCACGCTGGGACAGTGATCTCTCACGCGCTCTGAGGATTTCCGATTCAAAATGAAATGGAGGCGCAGATATGAGGCTGCGTAGGGAAATCGGCATGTCTGAGCTGTGAGTCTCCCCCAGCATCCTAGCCAGACTGCGCTGGCTAAGAGGAGCACACAAAGTCACTGAGAGAACAGAGTTGTGTTTTAGTGAAAGCGATCTGACAGATTCTCTACAGGCGGATATTCTGACCTTGTTGTCGTGACTGCAGTGAATGCCGAATGCTGGAATTTACTCTTGTCCTCTTTGGTGGTGGGACGTGAGATGGTAATGTGCCATTTGTGAGTTATAACGCTGACAGATTTGGTTAAGGTTCCAAATACCACGAATTTAAGAATAAAATGGATATAAGAAGTGTCCCCTACCTAGAGCCCTGTGACTCCCGGGACAGGCTGCAGGCTCCCCATGGCCCTGTGCTGGATAAGAGATTATGGAAGACGGATGGATGGATGGATCAACGGATGGATGGATAAATATAGTTCTAATATCAAACATCATAGAATTGTTTTTCATAAATGTGACCTATGACATATGACCGCTGAGATGATGCTACACATCTACAGTCACAATCCAGGCATGAATTTGGCTGGAGAGAGGAGCTCAGAAGGCACCGTCATGAACGTACTGAACACATGCAGGTTGAGCACACACTGAACACGTGCAGGTTGAATGCACACTGAACACATGCAGGTTGAATGCACACTGAAAACGTGCAGGTCGAATGCACACTGAACATGTGCAGGTTGAGCACACACTGAACACATGCAGGTTGAATGCACACTGAACACGTGCAGGTTGAATGCACACTGAACACGTGCAGGTTGAATGCACAGTGTGTCGCTATCATTAATGTAAGTGTAAAGCTACAGATACCACATTCCCATGCTGGGATGCCGTTTACTCAGGATCTGTCTGTGCGCTGCAGAGCTGAATGCAGATGTACGCCGGGGCCGATCTGGCAGCGTATCAGGCTCGGAGACAGGCACGCTTCCTTCGCGTAGCCTCACTGAGCCTGAGTAAATGATATACCTTGCTAATCAGTCATTGTCAGTCCCAGAAGGCCAGAACATTTATCCTTGTTCCTCTGTCCCCTAATTACAGTACTTTTCTCTCACCTTCTCCCTCAGTTTAATTCGATTCATTTCAATTGACTAGACAAGAAATCACTCGTTTTCAAAAATTCAAATACGGTACAAGGCATCTACAGCAAAACGACTTTCTGAACGTGAATGCAGTTTGAAATCAGTACAAAAAATAAGAGCTTAGCCAGCACGGGTCCTCATGTACAGGTACGCTGTGTGACTATGCTATCCTATGGTTAGGACTCTGTGCCTGTGATCGGTAGGCTGTTGGTTCAATACCTCTGGCTGGACAAGTGATGTTACTTTTGGGCCCTTAAACCCAACTGTTGTGGGGGCAGTGTCTGCCCCTGCTCTCTAATACTCACTTGTATGTCGCTTTCAACAAAAGCATCTGTTAAAAAATGTTACTGTAATATTTCTGCTGTATTGCTCAGCTGTGTTCTGTCTACACTGCTCACTCTCCTAATTCTTTTATCATAGACACTGTATTTAAGTGCAGTTTCTCTTCAGGTAGAGTATTGTCATTACAGTTGTGATGTGATTTGGCTAATCAAATTGATTATAGAGCACGATCATTGGGAGTTCTTGTTTTCAGGAGGCCAAATGTTCAATTTAAATAGAATGATACATAGAAGTTTGGTGAGGCAACTCACAGTGTTTTGTGATAATTAATTGGATGGTTGGAGAGGATGATTTTGGGGCTAATTGTTAATGAAGGCTGGGGACCTTAATTCTGCATGGAGGTTTTGTTTCAGCTGTGTCTGTACCTTGTGGAGTGACATACTCAGAAGCTATATAGCGCAGCCACACAGAGGCTGGATAATTTTTCCATGTTTTAAGAAGCAGTTTTATAATTATGGTTTCACTTTAAGCAGCCCATTCATTGATACATTTGCTAGGCAGTAAAGGATTCCTGCTGGTCCTAAAGCCCAGTGCCTGCTACCATGCTCTCTCAATCCATCAACAATCAGTAAAACTGTATTAAATGTGACTCAAAATGGAGTATTTTTAGAAGCTGGTTCATTTTTGAGAATCCAATAGGATAGTTTTCTGGGGAAGAACAGAGAGAAAGCAGCCATGATTTCCTTTGCCTACATGTTTCCATTGCCTATTCTGGGCGTGTGGTTCTCTGCCTCTGTGGACCCTCTGTGAAATATGATAATAGCCGTTTTAGCCCCAGTGAAGGTCACAGCCCGGGGACTGGCCGTGATTCTCACACAGCGCAGCTCTGCGCTCCAGACTCCCGTCGTCTGGCTAAAGACACAATTACATTCTTTATCATCTGGGGACAAACTGTACTGAGTCAGTCTGGATCTGGCTGTTTAACTGTCACAGGGCCATAGTAACAGATCCCCCCCCCCCCCCAAGGGTGCAGGGTGCACAGCGCTGGTGGTCGCCGTGGTGGCCCGGAAGCTGGAGCTGACCAAGGCCGAGAAGCACGTGCATAACTTCATGATGGACACCCAGCTTACCAAACGGGTAGGAGGGCTGGATGGGAAACCGTGGGGGGCTCTGCTGCGGCCTGGCTCCCTGTGTGGCCCGCGGCTCCATCACAGGGGCATCGTGCTGCTCACATTTATGGGATGACTGCTGCTCCCTCTGGCAAATCTTCCCGTAAATCTTTTTTTGCGCTAGAATGTCCCCTTTTCCATAAACGTGTGCAAGCACGAGCCAGAAAGCGGTGATCACAGTGCATCTCTGCTTAACGATGGTCCGTTCAGTTATCACCTTACCTAACCCTGGCAAGTCAGCAATAGTTTGATGCTGTGTTATTTGATCTGATCAGCCAATGAGAATGTTTGCTCCAGAATAACAGGGAATCACTTCTTGGCGCCCGCAGTCACTGTTCACCAAAACTGGAAAAAAACTTTTTGTCTCTTAAAAGGGGAGAAGAATGTGACCAATACAGCTCAAAATGAAAAGCTCCACCTCACATTATTTGTGGTTTACGCTTTATGACTATTTTAAAAAGTCAGGTGACATCTGCTGTCTGAGCACCACACAAAAAGCAGTATTGAATTAAAATGTGAATTAAAATTCTGTCGTGTTAAACTGAAAAAAAAACAAATGACTAATTGGAACAAAGACATGATAATATCTCTAAGTGCAGGGATACTGAACACACTGCTGAACAGGAAGGCATAGTTGGATCCTGTAATGTCACCTGTAGAGTTCATTTGCCAGGGCAGATGAGCCCCCAGTAATGAACGGTACCCCTGCGGTTTGGGCCTGAACTGCTTAATCAGCTGGAGGTGACCTAGCAGTGGAACACAATTGAAGAATGTAAGCAGGACCCTTTTACCGCACAGGGTTAAGTTTGCTGGATTAGCATGACTGAACAGCAGTAGTCTCTACCTGGAGGTTGGCACCCCGTCACTCTCTCCTCTCTGCTGTTCATTCTGCTCTGCTATTAAACCAGAACTTTCTCTCTCTGGGGGGGGTGTGTTTTCTGGAACCAGATGGATTCTTCAGAAACAGAGAAAGATATAGAAAGAGGCTCAGCCTCTGCTCTTACCACAAATGCAGGAAATATGCTCGAGTGACAGAAACAAAAAGCAGCTTTATGAGTCGGAGATAAGGGATCAGGGTTTCCTGGAAGGGTGACTGCGTTTCTTATGACTGTGATGGGAATAATACGAGAGTGACAGGGCCTGATGACAGATGTGCTTATCTAGGCTACAGTAGCTGGCTGTGTCTGTGTGAGACCAGTTACCCCATTCAGCCTTGCACCCACCCTCTGGCACTTGCAGATCAAAAACGCAGCAGCCAATGTGCTCCGGGAGACCTGGCTGATCCACAAACACACACGGTTGGTGAAGAAGATCGACCACGCCAGGGTCCGAAAGCACCAGCGCAAGTTCCTGCAGGCCATTCACCAGTGAGGCCGCTGCCATGCTGCTGCCTGCACCCTCCCCAGCACACACCACCTCCTGTGCATAGTTCACTCACACAGACATTCTGGATTCCTCATTACTCAGATGAACACATTGGTGCACTACTGGCTTCTACTTTACTCAAGCAGATATATTGATCCATTACTGGGTTCCATGTCATACACTAGATTATGCACTCAATGTCCATTTTACTGTGGCAAGTTATTTTGTGCTTTAAATGGACAGCCACTTTGGCGATGCCTTTAACCCAGGGGTGGCCAGTGTTATCTGGAAAAGGCTGCAGTGTGGGCTATGCGGGTTTTTTGCTGCAACTCCCTAATTAGATTACTATTTAGACGACTGATTGGCTGAGTTCTCACAGCTGGGTTTGAACAGCTGACCTAAAGGTTATCCCCAAAATCTGCATACACACTACCCCGTTGCAAATAAGATTGTTCATCCCTGTTTTAACTCCTCACAGGCACCCTGTACGATGAACACTTGTATAATTGGCTCACTTACTGACATCTTGGGTTTGGCTGTATAGTATAGTTGTTGACAGTGGTGGGCAAAGCTAACCGAAAATTTTTCTTTGATAACTGCTAATCTGCTAACTCCAAAGTTTAATTCAAAAACCCTAAACCGATAAAAAATTTTGCGGAAGCTAATAATAACTGCTAACCGCTAACTTTTATTATATGAGTTTAGCTTTGGTTTGGTTTCTGGCTCGGAAACCTTTAAAGACATACCTAGAGAGCTGAAATGTTAATTTGTTGTATTAGACACAGTATTTCCGAAAAAGTATAGCATGCCAAGATCGAAGGATGATCAAGATTTACAGAACCAAATGAACAAATGAAATGAAACACTTTACAGTCAACAGAATTGTGCTTATAATAACGAACACTGCAGCTGATACGGGTTGGGCCGAGCCAAAGCAGAGCCTACGCTGAAGCCCATGCAAGTGACTTACACTGCTGCAAGCATTTATACCTGTGCTGGTTAAACACTATTGTGATGAGGCGTGATTTGATATGATTTGATTCAACACAATGTCATTCAGTGCGATACGATACAATGCAAAGGAATATGATATGCAGTTAAATATGACACAGATAATTGTATCCAGTGCAAATTGGATTAATCACACAAAACTTTTATGATGGTGTCCTGATGCGAATCCAAGCAGACCAATCACAGTTGATATAGTCTGCATCGCCAAGACATGTACCTACATTTCTGGGAAGGTGTGTGTCACGCTACGGTGCAGCCTAGAGCGTAGGATACGCAGCCACACCGTACCCATCTTGTCGATTCCATGCAGAAATATAAATCAGCCTTTAAGACTAATGTCGTAAGTCAACTGAACTACAGAGGTACACTGCACTGCTCAGCTGCTGCTGCGCCGACCAATCACGCCTTGTGTTTACACGTCAGTCAACCAACAGCGTGCCAAAAAGAGTGACACGCTCACAACAAACACGAACAAATATGTAGGATTTTAGGGTTTACAAACATTTTTGGATGTTAGACTTTGTTCACGTTACCTGCAAAAAAATATTAGCAGATGTTAGCATAAGCTGATTGGTCTGCTAACGGTTTTCAAATTTAGCAGAAATGCTGATCCACCAACGATAAAGTTTGATTCACTAATTATCAGTTAGTGTATTAGCAGAACCCTGCCCACCACTAGTTATTGAAACCCAGCCATGCCCCAGTCTTCCCATTCAGCATGTTTGCAGTCCTGATCCCCACCCATCCCATCGTTATTTTGCCACTCCATTTGTTAACAAATATTTCTGCAGTTCCTCCCCCTGGTGCTAGGCTGGTGACAAGTTCACTGTCATTCTGCCCAGGCTACGCAGTGTGAAGATGGAGCAGAGGAAGCTTACGGACCAGGCCAACACACTGGTGGACCTTTCTAAAGTATGGCGCTAATGCTCCAGAAGTATTTTGCCAATCAGCCATAGCATTAAAACCCCTGAAAAGTGAAGTGATTAACATTGATTATCGCATTACAATGGCACCTGTCTAGGGGGCTATTACATATTAGCCAAGTAAAAAATCTGATCTTGAACTTGATGTGTTGGAAGCAGAAAAAATGAGCAAGCGTAAGAATGTGAGTGACTTTGACAAACTCCAGATTATGTTGGCTACTTGACTGGGACAGAGCATCTTCAAAACAGCAGGTCTTGTGGAGTTTTCCCAGTATGCAGTGGTTAGTACCTTCCAAGGAAGGCCAACCGGTGAACTAACAATGGGGTCATAGCATCCAAGGCTCATTGATGCACGTGGGGAGTGAAGGCTAGCCTCTCTTGTCCGATCCGACAGGAGAGCTACCGTAGCACAAATTGCTCAAAAAGTTAATGCTGGCTATGAATGAAAGGTGTCAGAACACACAGGCTTGATGCGTACGGGACTGTGCAGCCATAGACCAGAGTGCCCATGCTAACCTCTGTACACTGCCAAAAGTGCCCGCAATGGGCATATGAGCATCAGAACTAGACTATGTGGATGGCTGGGTGCGTGTATGTCATTTATTTGGGGAAGAGATGGAACCAGGATGCACTATGGGAAGAAGGTAAGATGGCAGTGGCATCTTTCAGCAGGATAATGTGCCCTGTCACACTGCAAAAAATATTCAGGAATGGTTTGAGGAACATGGAATGGGGTTCAAAGTGAAAACTTGGCCTCCATATCCTCCAGATCTCAATCTGATCGAACATCTGTGGGATGCGTCTGATATATGGAGGCCTCACCTCGCAACTTACAGGACTTAAAGGATTTGCTGCTAACATCTTGGTGCCCGATATCACAGGACAGCTTCAGTATTCTTGAGTTTTCCATGTCTCAATGTTTCAGAGGTGTTTTGGCAGCATGAGAGAGACCTACACAATATTAGGCAGGTAGTGTTGATGTTATGGCTGATTAGTGCATATGCCACAATGTGTTTGGAACAGAGGAATTCCACTCACTTTATATGCTTCTGTACACTGTGATGTGAGCATAAGCCTGAATAGGAATGTACCTTTTATACTCAGAAGAGACTTTATGACACTGAAACTGACTGCTAACACACAAGGCTGACTAGGGCTGCACAATCAATCGTTTTCGAATCTTGGTTCATACCCATATGCGACCTCATTCTTACATGACAAGCATTCTGTCACTGTTGCATTAGCAGAAGAGATCCGTTGCATCAAACCAAGTGGTCCCCTTTTCTCCCTAAGCTGCATCAACAAATGACAGGACTTCATTATATCATGTGACAGGAAGAGGGGGCAGAGAGACAAGTGCTATAATGTAGAGCAGGCGAGGTTTATGGAAATTAACAGAATGATGTTACATTATTTTTTATTCTGTGGAAAGATCGATCTGCTGGCCAGTTTTAATAATGAATTATATACATGTCACGGGCTGGAAATTTGAGACTTCTTATTGAGCATTACTGGGTCATTGTGGTCAAAGTCACTTTCTATCCTTGGTGTAGAATCCAGTGCCATAGTGATGCATGGAAACAAATCAAGTTTCAGTTGGGGGCTCATTTCTGACCCCCAGTTTGTTGTGATGCTCTGTCACTCTGCGCACCTGACGCACATTACCCCTGTACTGTAACATGGCATGCGCCTCCTCCCCACTGTGCAGATGCAGAGTGTGATGTATGAGCTCATGTCGGAGCTGAGCGAGCGCAGTGAGGACCTGGAGAGGCAGATGCTGGGTCTGGAGCGGCGTGTGGAGCAGCTGATGGCAGGCTTCAACGCCCTGCCCGCCCACCTGTCGGCCACGCTTTCCGCCCAGCACAGCGCCCTGCTGCAGCGGCTGCAGGAACGGACCGGGGTCAGACCCCATAGCCAGAGCAGCCCCAACACCAGCTCATCCAGCTGCTGACAGGCTCAGCGGGACTGTGGGCGGGCCCCACAGCCCAGTAAAACCCACCGCCAGCTCCTCCGACTGCTGATAGGCTCCAAGGGACTGTGGGCGGGCCCCACAGCCTGGGAGACCCCAACATGAGGCCCTGCAGTTTTCAGAGGGCAAGATACACTGTGGACTTTGCTTGAGGGCAGGCAGGATCCAAACAAGATCCTAGAGATGCTGGCACATATAATGAAAGAAGCTGTGGGACCGACCACAGTCCCAGTTCTGACCCTGCTATATATGGCCAAAAGGGTGGAGCTAAGGGGAAGGCATGTTAATGCCCCCAATAAAGGATTGGGTTAGGGGCTAAGAGTTGGGAGTCAGCCCCAATACCAGCAGTGACTGACAGGCTGAGCGTGACCTGTGGGTGGGGTTAGAGAGGCCCACTGAGGGTTAGCATTTTTCTGGGGGCAGTATGAGGAAAACCTCAGAAAACATCCATTTATTAAAGAAATATTTAACTAATTTTCTTTTTTTCAGCCTGGCAGCACTGTAGTTATAGACAGTGAAAACAATCCTGTTTTTGAATCAAATTGCTTTCTCTTCCCACACTGTGATATTTCACCTATGAATAGCTTTCAATATCACGCGGAGAGTCCAGGAATACCAGCAGCTTATTCACAGTAGGTTCAGTCCAAAGAGCATCCAGGCTCTTCTCTGCATTTTGTCCATAATCTCCGTATTTCCCATTTCGGTTGGCAGCAGCAAGGTATACATGCACATACACATTTAAATCCATATCCTGCTCATATACCATATTCTGATATTTTCATCGTCATATATCAACATCTAGTTTTCCCCAGATTTTACTGTTAGCTTGCTGTAAAATAAACTGATGTAATAGCATTTTAGCTTAGTGGTATTTTAGATGCTTTAAATTAACTATATCAGCTGTTTCCCTCAAGTAGAAAAAGTCAAACATTCTTAATTTCATAACAGCACTGTGAGGGGAAACTGAAATTGTATTACCATATTTAGGTATTTTCAGGGGTAAAATGTGTTTGGTATATGGGCAGTTTGGCAGTGAATGTTGTCCAAGAAAATGAGTATTAGAACCTACAAGAGGAAATTAATTTTAGGGTTCCGTGACAGGAAATGTACACTGCTCAAAAAAATTAAAGGAACACTTTTTAATCAGAGTATAGCATCAAATCAGTTAAACTTCTGGGATATTGATCTGGTCAGTTAAGTAGCA